>JAAAKG020202518.1:0-23394 GCA_010014905.2 Druon quercuslanigerum
TCCCTAAATTCGTATATTTTATTTCAATTATGGATATGCGATAAAAGAAATATTGATACTAAAAGTCTCTCCGTGTACTTCTAAAGGTATAAGATTGGTTAAATGTTGTAATGTTAGCAAAGTGGTCGAGCAAATCGACAGAAGTTTTCATGGTATCTCAACTATCTCAACCAACATTTTAGGGCAAGATTAGTCACATTTCTATATTCGGTTACGGAAAATAGTTCATAGTTTGGTTAGTGACTATTTAGCTCACAGTCCCTCTACCAGGCGTGTTGTAATCATAAACCGTTAAACTTTAATTCCGATGTTAGACATAGGATTTAATGTAGAATCTTTTTACCTTAAGTAGATCTACCTTAAATTGTCATGAAATAGGTTAATAGACTAGTGAGTGGTTATTGTAGTTCGTAGATTTCACGGAAGTAGGCGCTATGACAGTATGTTCACCGTTTTGAGCGGTTGTTAGCTTTAGGCTTTAAGTGTAAAATCTATGCTTTAATGATTTATTATTAACCTAAATCAAACTTTTTTCACTCAATATGCCACGAAATTTTTTATGCCGTTTAAGTTCATGAAACTTTAAAAACTAAGTTAGCACTAAGATATTATGTTCATTACGCCGCTACTTATGTATTTATTCCGATTTTTGCTATAAAATTGTCTCTTAGTTGCGTAGGGATAACTTCAGGTTTTGTAAACGCGCCTTGACACGAACACCCTGCGAGTGGACGGTCTTGGCGCGTTACGCAAAATCTGTCACTTACGTTCTTGGTCTTCGAGTGCCAAAACGTGGCTTGTAATCGAAACTCTAGAAAGATAATATTGGATATTTCAACTGGAATTTTGAAAGTTTGACTTGGATATTGGATATTGGAACGGTCTTTTCTTGATTCACCAGCATTAGATTTTGTAACGTGTGGCGACACGTTTGATTTGTCAGACTCGTCGATAATTGTGCTTTCTGCGTTGCCGACCAGCACGAAGAATTTAAATAATTTCAAATGATCTTATTATCATTATTTCTCTAATGTTAATTAATTATAAAATTATTAGCGATTGAGTTTAACATTTTCGTTCTATCTTCCCACGAAAATACTGGGACTTTCCCATAGTTAAAATTTAAGTATGCAATAAATTTAGAATAAAAAAATATACCTTCGACAAGTCACGCCCAAGTAATAAAATAAACATCTGCAAAATGTAAACTCGAGAAGTTAAAAACGGACCACTCAAAAATCATAAAGTCTTAAGCTCTCAACTTTCCCATAAAATAAAGTTGTTAACAGTCCTTTCCTTTGAATAAGTTGGTTTTTGGTCCTTTTTAAGGTTCAGTTCTTGATTTTTTATAGCCTCAGGCTATATAAAAAAATGATTCTGTTTAAAACATCTGGACTCACTCCTGATACTGAAGTTAAGTCCGAAAATTTCAGCAGCCTCCTCCGCTGCTTTGTAGAGAAACGCTCCTTTGCCCTCCTCTTCATGCTTCCTGACCATTTCAAGAAGAGGATCACTTCCATTTGCTACTCTTTGTGATGTACTTAAAATAATCTTGTTGTGAAGGCATTCAATATTCAATAATCCGTGACCACCCTGACGGCGTGAGATGTAGAGTTGCGAAACAGAAGACTTAAGATGCATGCGATTGTTCATGTGCATAACCTTTCGTGTCCCAATATCAAGAGATCTGAGCTCGTTCTTCGTCCATGGAACCACTCCAAATGAATATAGTACCACCGGGACGGCAAGCATGTTCGTTGCAGATACTTTATTCCTTGCCGACAGTTCTGAAGACCAAATCTGTTGGATGAGCCATTCATATCTGCTTCGGAGAGTATCCTTTATAGATGTCACATCCTAAATACGGTTCTGTGGCACGCCCAGGTACGTATAAGTGTCTCCAGCGCAAAGGTGTCGTATAATGATTCAAGTCCGATTCAGGTCCGATTCCCTGAACAATCCTATCATTTTAGATAGCTTTGAATATCTTATATCGTGTGTTCAGACAAGTGATTAGCCTGTAATTCTTTGGGTCAGTTAAGTTGCCTATTTTCGGCAGGAGTACTGTGCACCCTTCCACGAAACACTCTAGAATTAGCTCTTCCAAATTCAAATATGAGGTGAAAATACGGGCCAGATGGTGGTGGGTTGAAGAAAACTTCTTTCGCCAGATCGTCTTGATACCATCTGGTCCTGGAGCGGAATAGTTCTTCATACGTCTCAACACTTTTTTCACCTCCTCGGTAGTGATGGTTGGGCATTCTTCCTTAGGTGTTGTTATGAGTGCATCACACAGCTCCTTGAAGCTATTTATGTTCTCTGATATTCTAGAAAGTCGTGATTTTCGCGCTCCGTGCACCTTAAAGCCCCAAGATTCTGCCGGTCCATTGCATTAACTCCATCTTCATTGTCAGGAGCCCTGCGCGTTCTATTGCTTTGAACCGCACTTACTAGAACTATGTTTGATGTTATCATTGTTGTTACCACGAAAAGCTAGAGAAAAGGGTTCGACCATTCTTGAAGAGCTCTGCATACAAGCATAAGGCTGCGTACTCTGACAGGTCGCCTGGTATCTCAGAGTCACCGTTTTAAAGACCTCACCCAGGTGACATTCGGCTTTTGTCACGGTTTTCAGACCTCCGAGTTGGGTTAATTCCTTCGAGACCACCCCTGGACAATTGTCCGCGACTGCCTATTAATTTTTGTAAACATATTCAGCAGAAACCCTTGGTACAGGGACTCCATATCCGCAACCCAAGGACGCCTTCGTTGGCTTTGTCATAGGCCCTTCGGTTCGGGCTATAAATTCTTTATAAGAGGAAGAGAAAGTCTAAGAAGGTAAACCGAAAAAGAAATTCGCTTCTGCACCAATTGATTACTTTTTTAACCGAAGAGATGAATATTCTAACAATAAGATTCATTTTCCACCAAAAAAGACAAATTTTCATCTAAAATTATTAATCTTAAGAAAAAAAGACTTTTTAACACAGTGGTGTAATTTTTAACCACATAGTTGTGTTTAAAGAAAAACGATTATTTCCCATCTAAAAAAGTAATATTTGATATTTCTATTCTAAAAGATTCAATTTTTTAATCAAAAACCCGTCGACTGGTTTTTTAATAAATTTAATAATAAATTTTTAATATTTTTTATACACTGCTTTGAAAATTATTTCCCTGTCATATGTATATGCCATTTATTATTGAATGGTGCTGCGTTTTATGAGGCCTTCATTTAAATTTTGATTTGAATTACTAGGGTCTTCACGTTACTGCACAGTTTTAAATTTAAATCTTTGAACTTTTAAAAAATGCATATATACCTGACAGATAATTAATTCATGTTTTATATTCTCGTATACATACTTCGTTATATAGTGATTTATTAAAGAATTAGGTTCTTACTGTAATATGAATGTTATCGACCGATGACTTGAGACGAAAAACCAGCAAATGATACTTAGAAAGTCATTATGTCTGTTCGTATTGCGATAATTTTGTATACTTTTATTCTAAAATCTCGAAGTGGGCAAAGCAAAAAAAAGGTTCTTTGAAAAATGTCTCTATTAAAATTGAGTTCATTTAGTGCTCCAACTTCAAACTCCTTCAGAACTAATTCTACGTTTCGGTTTTGTCTTCAGAAAGAGTACTTCCGTCCTGATGCATCTATTTACATACTAATAATTAGTTTTAAAAGAAACTGCACTTTCTTCTTTGTGTCTGGACAAGACTAAATGATAAACTATGCTCTCGGATCAAATCGCGTTATTCAATTCTTTGAATGGAGTTCAAAATTAGTAGGCAATGACGAGCTGTCCTATCAAAAAAGCATTTTCTTAAAACCCAATCTGAAATTGCAAGTCTTTTTGATCGGGAATTTTCTAATATTGAGAAGATAGGACTCAAGAAGATAATATCAGGAATACAAGATATCGATGATTGAATAGAAAAGATTGAAATTAACGAATAAATTAATTGGCTATTTTTTGCATTTATTTTTTGTTCTTTTAACGGAATCAACTGTCAAGAATAAGTTTGTGAAATTTTTTTAGATATTCTTAAAAAGATCTGCAAACAGAGAAACAAGTGAAATAGTAAGCTTCTTTAACAATTTGTCAATTGTTATAAACTGATAAAACGATTTTATTAGTAATTAATTTATAGTATGTTTTAAAAGAAAATGTTACATATGACGCCTTAACAATTGTAAATAATTATTTAAGTCTAGTAAGAATTTGAGCCTTTCATGTCTTGCGAGAAGCAAGCCGCTTTAAATCCGGTTAGGAACTCTTTTTCAAAATTTAGTAACCAGGTCACAAAAACGCTCAGATTACCCATATATTTAAAAAAAAACTTTTAAGATGGAATCTTAGCTTGTTCAGATTTAGTGGCAGCGTAAGTATGAGTTCGTATGTCTAAAGATGCAATATCAAAGCGAATCAAGGAGAAATTGCTCAATATATGTTGCAATAATGTTAGTTATTGATATCATGAAAAGAGACCAATGGGAAATATATGCGATCAAGCGAGGGAGTAATGTAGGGCCGCGTTGCACGAAGTGCAAGCGACTACCACGTACTACTCAATGCATTTGGGGAATCAATCCGCCTATGAGGTGGTGAATGATGCAGATCTCGTAATTCTTTTTGCGCAGCTGTGCTGGCAGCGAGGTTCCGTTGACTTGGACGTCTCCAAATGTCCACACAAGAAAGAACAGAAATAAACATGAGTAGGGTATGGGTGTGTGCGAAGATCCACCTCGGTGGACACTCTAGCGGAGTGGTGTCTGTTGAGCACTCGGCTGTGCGCATCTTGACCTCCTTCTTGGGATTCACAACCACTGATAGGATGTCCAGCCTCGGATGCGTGGAGCTTATCGAAGGTCGCTGTGTGGCCGACTATGTTACCATAGCAGGTTTGAAGCACAAAGCACCCCCGGGGTTTGAAAGGGGTTACTAGTAAAACATTTGTTAGATCAGCTTTATCAGCACGTACTAAGCTTGGCCTAGCACTTTGCGGGATGTTCTGCGAAACGGGTTAATGGAACCTCGGGGGTCGCACAATTATAGATTGAACGATCGGTGGTGGTAGTTGGATGGACCCTGTTCCAGTTGACGCAGAAGTTCATCGGCAGCTACAGGTAGGTTAAAATTAGGCACGCGGGGCTATTTGAGTCGCACCAGCAATTCAAGTGAAAGTATAAGAGATAGATAAGGAGCAAACAGGTGTAGTAATCCCACGTATCAATATGTTAGATGTTGATTTAAATATAAAAAAAACATCTTTGACGACTTGAATAATTCCTCTGGAATAGGGTAGGCGTACTAAATAAAAAAAGCCAGTTCTACGTGATTAATAATAATTTAAGCGTATCCCTGTATTGCTAGCAAAAGGAAAAGGGCATTATCGCTACGGTTGGCCTATAACGGTGAACGCCGTTATCGGGGTTGGGGCGTCAGTCTTCGAGATACGCCGAGAGGTAGCGCGTTCGCGGTGCTCAGTCAGTGATCCCATATTTAAAACGAGTTACCCTCGCACACAATAGAGTGTTAGCGTAGAGTTGGTAGCACATGACTGTAATTGCGTGCGCAACCAACTTCTCCTCTTCTGAATCCGAAAGGTCGAAGATGCACCACTGCCGATCGGAAAACTTAGGCGGTCTTCTATTTATATCTCGATCCGAATTTTATAGAAATTAAAGAAATTGGCGATTTGAATGTTTCGCACGATTCTTAACTTTTATATCCGTCTATTTAGATGGTATGTTTTTCAGGTGTATAGAATATTGATATTAATACAATTATGTACATATTACTAATATTTATATATATTATTAATAATGTTAATACTATAAGTGTTGTTACGAGCGAATTTCAACATTTAATGTGTCCCAATGATTAATGTGACTCCAAAATAATATTTCGAGCCACATTAATAATTGCCACATACGAAGGTGCTTTTGCTCACTCATAACCGGAGAGCTTACTATCGTAATGCTTACGCCCTATTCCAAGCTCCCGGAGATTAAAGCAGCGAGCTGACTTACGAAGAAAGAAAAGAGTGATGACACAGTAATGAAAATTTTCATTTCACAGAATGGGGGGGAGTCGCCGGGATCCTAATTACGAGACTAGGTTCGGATACCAAAATTTTAAAATCTCTACCGACGGGAGGTAGGGATGTAACGAGAACGGTTCCCTTCACATCCTATTCTTAAAAGCGGAAGTGTTGGCATCAACGGATCTTATCTACCTGCCATAAACAAAATTGAGTCAGTTTAAAGAATATTACTTCCTCTTGAATCTCAAAACGAGACGGAGTAATTTTCTTGAAAAACTGCAGCTCTCTTTTATGAAAGTTAGAAGTATTTTACCTGCTAGAGAAATGTACAAACTTTTAAATTAAACCAGTTGAATATGAATGGATACACACATTAAGTATTGCTAAGTATTGTACATTTTAGTATAACTGTAGTAAATCGACCAATTTACATTTTGTGTGAACAGGGTTGCCAGTTTGTTTTGGGATGTCAGCATATACTATTATTTTTATTATTATTGCACCGTTAAGCCATTTCCATTTCGAAATAGGCGTGAATCACTCGGTGGGGAAGGAAGTGATGTGAGAAAGGATTTATAGAATTTTCAAATTGATCTAGAATTCTCGTGTTGTTTATTTCAATAACGCGTTCGATCGGCAACACTTCTCTGACTTATATTCCTGATCAATCTCTCTAGAAATCACTCCAAGTGAAGATCCTCACAAAGTAGTCATGAAAGGTTCCGCACTTGGCTCCGTTGGTATCCAATGTCTTTTGTTTTTGGCGTCATTCACTCTGCTGATACTCTTTTTATTAACTATTTGCCGCAAACGTTTCGCAGTGTTATAATGAAGAGATCGAAGAATTTTAAACGTTTTTGTTTTTAACGTTGATTTCGCAGTCGAAGAAAAATTTTTAGCATCCAGGGCTCGAAGACATGATATGCCGATATTGACGTCATGGTGCTTCTATCGCGCGGCCGGACTAAACATCTTGACCTTAAAAAAACGCATCTTGTTGGCTTGCCTCAAAAAGTATCGGCTGCAGAAATGTGAGATAAATATAGTTCACATCATCCTGTAACATGTGCATGACACGTTATTGTTATAAGTTACTCTTTTTCTTTTTTGGTCCCAAAATTAGCGAAGTATATTTTTACAGCGATTTAATTTTTGTGAAGGGATTTTCTGAGAAGAAGTTGTAGAACTCGTGTCGTCCTATTACCAGGGGTAATAGTGTGTATGGGAAATTGGTAACACACCAACTGAACGATAGACAAATGGAAAATCGAAAAACTATTTGTGAAATGCTGGTTGAACGGTTCGAAAGGAAATCTTTTCTGCAACGAATTGTCACGGGGAACGAAAAATGGATTTATTTCGAGAACCCGAAGCGGAACAAATCATGGCTTTCACCTGATGAGGTCGGCTCATCGACTCCAAGGCCAAATCGCTTTGGCCGTAAGACAATGCTCTGTGTTTGGTGGGACCAGTGTAGTGTGGTTACTTCGAGTTATTAATACCTGATGAGACGGTGAATACGGATCGCTACCGAGAACAAATTATCAATTTGTCTCATACCGCTAAAGTAGTGAAGAACACATTAAAAGCATTGAATTGGGAAATATTATCGCACCCGCCGTACTCTCCAGACCTCGCCCCGTCCGACTATCACCTTTTCGCATCGATGGGACACTCACTTGTAGAGCAGCGCTTCGCCAATTTTGAAGAAGTCGAAAAATGGCTCATCGAATGGTTTTCCTCGAAAGAGAAAAAGTTTTTTTTTGGAATGGTATTAAAGATTTGCCTGAAAGATAGGCAAAATGTGTAGAATCCAATGGTCAATAACTACTTTGAATAAAAAAATTTTGAGATTCCCTTGAGGATTAAGTGTTTTCTTTATTGAAAAAACCGGCAAACTTCAACTTACACCCCTGGTATATGTGGCGCGACAAACATAGCCAACCGAAAGTCTTTTTTCTTGTCCAATTCGGTTTCGCGAACTTTAAATGAGCTGGGTAGTTGCAGTTGACCTTTCGCATGAACGGTTGAATTTTTACAAGCTGCGTTATTCTGCCACTCACTTTCAGCATGTTCTTAGAGGCAGCTACATCGCAAATCAGTGCGGCACAGAGTACAAAAAGGATGCTTGCTTATATTGCGACGAAGCGTCCTTAAGCTAGCCATCAAACATTATTTGACATTACAGCTGTTTGACTATATTCCCAAGTATGGAAAAAAGTTGCAATTTACTATGTACACCATATTTCCTGAATGTGGAATAAAGTCTTATCCAACATTTCAATGTTTTGACTTACTGTTTCTGAGCTTGAAAATCAAAACGTGAACATTTGTGATGCGGCCGTCCACCGTCGTTTCTTTTCCACATGGATGTATGAATTCGAAAAACAATTGTTGAAGAGGATCTGTCGGTATTAACTAAAAATGCTACAGTTTTGTTTTTATATAGCGCAATAACGCGTCAGTTAATGATCAACTGGAAAACCAAAAAATGGCGATGGCGTTCTCCCCCATAGACGACGTCCATGTACCTAATGTAAGTCCTTTGGATTCATACGTCCATGTTTTTTTACTGCACTATACTTCTCCGGAGGAAAACGGGCGCGTTATAGCTAGAGGGAAATGAATGTTGCCGAGCGAGGAGCAAATATTTTTAATCTTCAAGCAACAGATAGAGATTAAAAAGAGAAGACTAGTGCGACAATCATGGTATTTGAGTTTGTTCTCTTTTCTGTTTTTTAGCTAATGCAAGGAAAAAAGTAAGCAAACCTAATTTACTTTTAATTTCGTGGAAACTAAACGCCCGAAAGCGTAAGAAAAATTATTAAATATACTGGTAACTCTGCATGTAAATCCAGAAACCTCGAGGAAAATAAATAATAAAATTTCTTTTTAATTGATCACACGCTTGTGGGTGACAATGTGAGCAAAGAATGATGAAAAAATCATTCATTATCTTATTTGAAATATTTAATAACTCGATAGTGAAAAAGTTCTAATTGCTATTTTATCATTATTGAATTAATTACTAAGAAATATTGTGATTCTTATAAGCAACCTACGTCACCTTCACAAACATTACGAAATTGTATGCTATTGCTCAAGTCACAATGGTATCATACTTTTTGTCCACAAAACTATTCCGATTTTGAATCGCCTTTAGTATAAACTAAAACATTTGTTATTTTTGTGCATTTAACATTTAAAATAATAATATATGTCGAAAGTAACGTAAAGTTTACGTACTCTTTATTTTACCATGGCTTTAATACCAATATTGCAAACACAGTATCAGGAATAATCCCAAAATATAAAAATATTTATGATCATTATAACTATTATAGCAAGTTTAAGTTCAAATCAATTTTTATCGATTTCTGGGGTACTTCACTTTAATTCATTTGTATTCGATTCCAGTAATCAATCTGCAAACATAATTATTCCCTATGAGTCAAACGAATCTGACTGCGTGAGGTGGGTTCAAGAGGCTGTTAAAAATACGATAATTTTTGACCACCTCGAAAAACCGGCGAGGCAACTAGTTTGATTATTTTTAAAAATGCGCCTGTTTCGATAAGAATAAGATGTGATTCGAGAAACCCGCTCAAAAAATCATAAGGATATAAACTTTTATTATTTTTAGAAATTGATGAAGTACCCATTTCTAAAATTGACAAATTTTTACGAAGTTCTTTCAGGGGAAATTGGGACAGGTTTTAATTTAGGAGTGTTTTCAGGGTGATGATAGAACATCAACTCTTATCATCATCAACTTTATAAAAATGATCACTCTTATGTTTGCTGAAATAATTTTTCTATTTTGATTATCACGCGAGAAGCTATTTAAATCAATTTTTTAGATCGAGAGTTAGACCAGGTGGCTGTATTGACATAGTTTCTGATTATTTGTTTTGCGAGTGCTTGGAGATGCAATATTTACGGAATTTTACATATTTATCGCAAGTGTTAAGGAACCGCAGGTACTTTACGCCTCGAATATATATTTTACCTTCCAAGAAAGAAATTGCCCCTGATAATCAGTCGTTGTGCTGGCATTTCGGATGCTAAAATATCATAAAACTTTTTTGCGTGATAATATATGAGATACAAATATTACACAAGCACAACCTTGATACGAATAATCTACGTCATAACGACTACTTTATATATAGTCTAGTCAATCAGCAGAATGTTCTCATTAGCTATACTGTGATTCAAATTATTGATTATTACAGTACACAGATTTTCGTCATAAGGTGAAAAATGAAGGGGGTTTATGCCCTGATCTTCATCATGGTGGTCATTTTCAATTCTATTGGTAAATATAGTAAGATAATATATCCACACTCTAAATCCCTTGGACCGGAATTCCGGTCAAAGGAATGGTCAAACCGGCGATTCCGGTCCAATGGACTAACTTTTCGGTCCAATGGACCGGGAAAGTGGTGGTCGGTTAAACGCTTACACTGATGCTCGCGAACAGTCCAACTGGGGCTGGAATCCGGTTCAAGAAGAGATACTTCAAATCGTCAAGCAAAAAGTGAAACACACCTTGAAAATTCGGTTGTAATCAGGTTCGTAGAGGCTAGGATCGGTATTAGTTCTGGTCCAAGCTTGGACCAGGGAGATTCTTGGCCTGGACGAAAAGTTCCGCTCCAAGGGATTTAAAGTGCATAATGTTTGACATGTTTGCATTTTTAATTCTTCCGTAAGAAACATATTGTACTCATTCCGTAAACATATTGCAAATGGCGTTTTTATTAACATATCGGAATGATTCTCTTCTATAAAATTTTATTATATTTTGTAATACAAGCAGCTTTGAACACTATCGAAAACTGAAGAATCATCATTCTCAATCCACGGATTACGTAAATCAACGTTTATTAATTATGAAAGGACGATATGAATTGCGTTGAAGAATATCAATTATGTTTACTGTTAACTAAATATAAAGGCATTTTTTAGGAATTTCAAAATATTTGAAAGTTTTTTAGCGCTTTAAAAGGACTTCGAAGAATTTAAAGGCTTTTCAAAGTACTAGAAAATATTTCCAAGAATTTGAAGGTATTGCCTCGTAACGGGTAAAGGGATTTTAATGAATTCAAACCCATTTACGCGGTTTGCAAAATATTTTTAATATTTTTCCGCGTTTTAAAGAAATTTCGATTTATCTCATGTCTCGGGATTTTAATGCCTCGGGATTGGGAACAGAATTTATGAGAATTTATTGAAGTTGTTTATGACTGAAGATCAAATTGTGTACACAAAAGAAACAGTGAATTTTTTTCCACAAAAAGAGATAAATATTTTCTTGTTTCAATTTAAATTATTTACAATAAATATAAATAATATTTGTTAAAATATTTTGAAGTTAGGTGAAACTAGTAAGCTATTTTAATAGGGGATTTTCGTCAGAGGTGGGCCGCTGTCAGAGTTGGGCCATCACTGTCTTTGGCATATGACAAGTGCTCCCATCGGTACAGATGCATGGAACTATTTGTCTCGATGACAGCTAACTTTTAAAAGCATTGGCAGTCGCTGAAATTATTTCCAAAAAGTTTCAGGCCATCGTCAAGTTTTTGATAGTGTTGAAAGTTTTGCAAAACGCGAAAAAAGTGCCCAGAACTCGGAAAAAACCATGCCGAAATTGAAGTAAGTATATAATAACATTGTTTGGTCAACCATTAACAAGTTTACAAAAGGAAATTTTGATTCCATAACCTCTCTAGCTGTAGTGAGTCGCGATCAAAAAACACGAATGTTGTTAGATTTGGGTCACTCGTGTAGTCAGAGTTGGGCCACATCCTTTTATTTTTCTAACAGTGAAATATTATTCCTTAGCATGTTTTTTGCACCGGTAAACATTAAAATAATAAATTGTAGAAATAAAAGTCTCATTTCATGTGTAAAAAATATGTAAATAACCATTTTTGCAATAACAAAGAGTATGAAAATTTGAATTACAGATAAAAAAATGCTTTATTTCATGTTTTTCAAACCCAACTCTGACTACTTTTTTTTTCGTCAATAACTTTTTTTCCCGATATCGCAGCAAGTTGCCATAAATAAACATTACACATAAGGGTTTGAACTTCCGATTAAAAAAAAAAATATTCAGGAATATTCAAATTTTTGAAAAAGATACAGAGAATAATCAAAAAATGGACCAACTCTAACAACATTCCCCTACATATAAAATTTAAGACGAAAAATGCACTAAAAATATTAACTATCAACAATAATTTGTAGTAGAATAAGTTTAATATACTATTACGATACATATGAGGTAAGAAATAAATATTGTCTGGAAACAAAAATGAGAATTTTCTATTTGTTAAGTTAACTTATTTATAACAAAGCTCAATATAATGATTTATTATTAAAGACGATAAATAATACTTGTTAAGAATATTTTTTATTTTAGTAAATCCGTTCACGCAATTTGATACAAATTAGACAAATTAGATATATTTTTAATATATTTTTAGAAAAAGAGTCGGCAACAAAGTTGTAGCTCTTTTTGGATTGAAAAGCTTTTGTATTTTAATTCTTTGCTTCTTATGTTGCTTTTCCAAAAAATAAATGTTTAAAAAATTTCTGACCTCTTTTTAACGCATAAAAGAAAATGTACATGTCCTATCTGAAAATTATTAGTAACGAAGCACTAAATCCTTTTGTGTTATAAGACTTTCGTTTCTTTTTTTTCGTACCTTGTCCCATTTTTCCACTAATTTAATTTTTTTATTTTTAAGGTATCTTATGATTTTATTCTTACGATTAAAACAAAAACTACAAGTTATATTAAAAAATTATTCATAAGATATATGGATCAGTTTTTACTCTCCTTTGAAAGAACAACTTTGTTCTATTAATTTTTTTCATAGTTTGTGTCATTTGTTAAAAACCCTAATTTTTTAAATTTTATTTTTTACAATCACAAACGAAACTACTCACTTAATTGAAAAATGATTTCATAGAAAAGGTTCGTTTTTTGGTTTAAAGTACAAAAATTTAGGTGGTCATTTTTCTCTCCTGCTTAAAAAACTTGTTTTTTTTTTTAAATTCGCTTGTTTGGTATTGAATACATATCTTTTGAATGAAATTGCATCTATTATGGTTGAAATATCTATTACACTTTTGTATTGAAAATTTCAGTAATTTGTTAAATTTGTTAAATTTATGAATTTTGAATTTGTATCTGGAATATTGTTTTACTCCGTTTATAAAAGACCCTGTGTTAAAAATATTACAAGATTCGAATGCTGGTATTTAAATGTTAACGGCGAGGGAAAATTATAATTTGGTCAAGGAAGAATATGGCAAATTTGAATACGATATTTTCAACCTATAAAGCACGTTTTATCTTAAATACAAAACTTTTCCACCAGTTTAAAATTTCATATTTTATCCTTTCTCAAAAGAGAAAGATTTTCCACATCAATTGCTGTCGATTTTTGAGAACTCGACTTTACTCTCTAAATGGTTGTAAAATTCCAGAAAAAGGGTAGATAGTCTTACGCTTATTTTTCGACCTGCTGGCCTTAAAAATTTGACTTGCTTATACTTCCATTTCTTTACAGAATTTTCTAACAACTGACTCTTAAAAACTATTATTCATCTGCACCTTATCTCTAAGACCGCTCGCTCTGATCGCCTTGCCTTCCTCGCTTCGCCTTCCCTCGCACGCTTGTGCCACTTTCTCGTTTTGACTCGCGTTCCCTACCTCTACATCAGTGGCTAATACGTAATACACCTCTACTATTTACAATATTTACAATTTCATTTTTCTTCATCTTATCTAATACCACGTTCACCATTCGAATTACTAATTAATTACTAATTCTAATTAATTCTAATTCTAATTACTAATTCTATTTACTTTTGTCCCCCCTCCCCTTTCGTGAAATAATACCGCTATACTTATCCTACTCTCTTTTACATCCTCGCTACAAGCTCTGAACTTCCTTTCTCTTCTTTCTCACACATATATTGTACTCTATCCCGTGGCAGAATTCACGCATAGTTCCACTTAAACCTTGATTCTCTTATTTTTTCCTCATCTCCTGTCTTCTCTCTCTCTCTCTCTCTCTCTCTCTCTCTCCATGACATTCCTCTTAACCATCTCAGATACCTTTCTTCCTTCTTCGCAAATCCTTCTAACTTGATCTAAATTCAATCCATTCGTCTTAAAATGTCTTTCCCTTATAACCTAATTTTGCCGCCTCCTCTCATGTCCTCCTGCTCCCACAAACAATCATTAACCAGCTTACTTCCCTTCTCTTTCCAAAATTTGCCCTCATATTTACGTGTCCTTTTTAATATAATCAAATAAGAAATCTGATTTACAAATCATTCTGACACCATGATCTTGCCTTTACACGAAATGTTGTCTGATTTGAAATGAGACTGGCTCCACGCGGAAAAGAATAAGAATAATGATAAAAAATATCCTTTTAATTATCAGAAAACTATTGGGTTACGATAAAGATCTATCTATTTTTAATAATAACAAAGACTATAGAAGAGGCTTGCAATATTCGATTGAATACTTCAATCTTTCTACGCGTCAGGTCCAGAAAGTAAGTTTACTGAAGCTCTCATGACCGGAGGGGGCCTTTAGGTTATTTCTTCGCCTTTAAAACGAGACCAAGCGCAGGGAAAATCTCCATTTAAGGTGCGCAAAGAGGTAAAAACTGTTATTGACGAGTGTGTACAGATGGTGTCGCGAAGTTAAAAACTCTCGTACTAACGTTCACGGTAATCAGAGAATTGGGAAACCACCATTTCAGTAAAGAAAATCATGTCATCCGTGTTTTGGGACCACAAAGGCATCATTTTTTTGAATTTTTGCCTGTTGCACGACAAAGTCATATGACCAACCGCACGAAGCGACTTTTGGACTCATTCGGATGGGATATTTTGAACCACCCCACGCATTCCTCCTACGAATTGCCTTCTGATTATCATCTTTTCCCTTCCCTAAAGAAACAAAAGGGTTGGTGGAAAAAATTTTCACCTCCATTGAGAGGGGTGGTGACTACATATAAGAAAAAAGTTAGGCCTATACAATTGTACAAATGTAATTTCTTGTTAATAACTTTGTTCAAAGTCGAAGAAAACCGAGTACACTTATTTTCGGGACATGTCTCGTAGTTAAGCTATATGTAATGAGTTTTAGAAAATCAATCTTATTTCCTATTACAGAATTGAGTTTCCAGTCCGGACGTCCCAGTGGGTATCCTAGTACTTCTAATGAACCTCGTAGAGCTATTCCTAGTATAGATCAGTATCGATCTTATAGACGCTGGATTATTCCTGGAACTGCTGTTATTCAAGTGTTCGCAGAACATATTAAAATTTTGTACCGCTTAGAAGTAAACAAAGAATATGTAGTTCTAAGAAGCTACGGACCCGGCCACCGTGAGGCTTTTGCGATTAAATTATTTGGTGCAGCATATGCAATATATGATCACGCTGGTCGTCAGGCGGCAATTATGGGAAATGGATTAACGAGGGCACTACGTCAAGAGGAAAAGGAGATTTTGGATAGCACCACTGCTCTGTTTAAACTTCCAGGTATGACCACAGGAGAAGTTTGACGCAGGCTTGAACACAGACAAGCTGTCTTTAATGATGAGACGCACACATTCACTAGGCCTTTGTGTGCGCATCATCGATGACATCAGTATCGGGGACTGTACTTAAATTACGTAACAGCTCAAAGGGAGGGGGGGGGGGTCAGAAACTCAGTGTAAATTCTGGAGATAGCCGAAAATGCGTTATGTAATTTAAGTATGGCCCTTTGTCAGTATTGAAGGAAAATGTGGCGGCCCGAGCAGCCGTGTTTTGGTGCTTCGTAACTAAAGTGAATTAAAGTTTTGTGACAAGCAAACCTATCGAGGCTTAAAGGGCCTGATTCAATGCTGAAATCATTTAGAGAAAGAATTTGCAACAAATTGCGTCAAACTCAAAGAAGACTGGCAGGAGGACGATTTCAATTCGGCCGGGCTATGAAAACTGGGCTGAATTATATAGTAGAGAAAACTGTGCCGATTTGGATAAGGTTTGGAGAATGTCCCGTTTCAAGAAGGAACAATTTTTTATCCTTTTTAATTTGGCCACCGTTATGTTCTACATATAAAATACATACGTACGTAAAATACATACATAAGAGTTGCCGCCATCAAATGGAGAAAACATTGACCCTTCTTGAAACGGCACTGACTTTCAAACTTATCAGAATCGAAGCAGTTTTCTCGACTTGTACGAATCACAGTCCTCTTTTCAGTAGACGATCAGTTAAATTCATTAAACAAATTTAAAAAAATAGGTGCACCCTCAAATAGCAAGATTTTTTTAACGTTAAATGCCAGTCAGTTTAAAAATATTTTATCAAAATGTTAGGAACAGAATATTGTTGCCTTTATCATTAAAGCATCCTTTACAATCAAAATGCTCTATTCTAAAATGAAAAGTTTACAACGAAAATTCCTCAAAATTGAACCAATTTAAATAAGATTAAAATCAAATTTAAAATTCTAATTAACTTCCAATATTCAAGTTAATGAGCAGAGTTCCTGATAATAAAATCAAGAATCCAACGACCAAGTTTGGAAAATCAGCATAAAACTTCCCGATTTCATTCTGAGAAAAGCACGAAATGCTTCTACTTCCCTAAAAAAGAAAGGAAAAAGAACTTCCCCCTTTGACGACAACAAAAAAAAGGATAGAAAAATGAGAAGGCAATTAACGAAATCCCCATTTTATCTCTCTTTTTTTAAATTTTCATACATAAATAATTTATTTTTTATTTCTCTCGTCTTTTTTGTTTTTATTATCAAAACACAAAAAACATTTCGAAACATAATCACTAACGTTTCGGCACTCTCACAACACCCTTATGCAATCAAACAAAAAATTAAAATTGAAGCCAACAGGGACAGCAACAACACTATGATGCTCTCTCCCTGACACCCAAAAATGTTGTTAGAGTCACAAGGCAAACCAATTGTAAACAAACCTGAAATAGAATTGACCTGCAATCCAAGTTAGCTCAATTAAAATTAAAGAAATTTAAATAAGGTTAAAATCAAATTTAAAATCCTAATTAACGTCCAATAATCAAGTTAATAAGCAGAGTTCCTGATAATAAAATAAAGAATCCAACCACCAAATTTGGACAATCAGCATAAAATTTTCCCATTACAATCTGAAAAAAATCTCACTTGGAAATTGCTATTTACAAAACTCTTGAAAAATCAAAAGAACAAACTGAATACAGATACTCAAATTTATATTCATGCAGTATACAACCAATTAGATAATCAAAAGCCATGAGTGGAGAAATTAAAAAATTTCGTTCCGCCTAGTTTTTAGATAGGATTTGCATTTCTCTTTTCATTTGCACTTTTTTTCCGGGAGCCAACATAGTTGGCAATACGAATGTTATGCTTTTCTATTATAAAAGCGAACAGTTCACGATGAACATACCAATGGCTCAACTAAAATCGAGACAAAGACCTCGATACCGAACCTATCTTAAACTTTAATAGATTTATGTTTTCATATAAAAGAGCTATATTAAAAATTACGTGCCGGTGTATATCAAATATTACTTTTGTTTCGATCTCACCCATTTTTCTTAATGTCAGCTATTTGTCCTTTACTTAATTTCAAACCTAGCTTCGTACGAGGGTACCTAACCAAGATTACCCAAACTTCTTTATAATATTCTAAACGTATCTTTATTCAATATTTTTAATTCAAATATTTCTTAACAATTAAATTTAATGCGCCACTGTTTTCGCTTGCAGCAGATGGTTTGCCAGTTTTTCGAAATAGAGCTATATATGGACCTCCATCCAGAATTCCTGTTTCTCTGCGGGACACAAATTATGAAAATTGGATACTTCCTTTTGGTTTTAGCATTCAAGTAATACAAAATCTTCCACAACAATCTCAGCGGTTTTACGTCATCGCAGAAAACGAGTCGTATAATATGCTACGAAACCCAGCCGGTGAAGTCTTCGCCATTAAGTTATTAGGTCAAGTTCACACATTATATGATCAGCAGGATCGCGAAGCAGCATTTAACATGTCTACCGGCATACCAAGGAGACTTACAGATAACGAAAAAGAATTTTTTAATGGACGTGCTGATACGATTAGGCAAATTGGAAGCGCAGAAGAAATCCGTCGCAATATGCGTTCCTAACTTACATGTTAGTTTAAAGTTCTCTGTTACTTAAGTATCACCCTTGTAGAAAAATTCCTAGTCGGTCTATTGTCAGGTCTAGCTTTATCTAAACGGTCTATTATAGACAATCCCATTTGTCCCAGGCCTGAGTTTACTCATAAGTTTTTTTCCCATCAACCAAGAAAATAATGAGAGTCCAGTCAGAGGCAGACCAGACTCCAACTAGTAATTAATCAACCATTAACTAGTAGCTGACCAACCAATAACCAGAGGCTAATCATATGATGTAGATTATTGCGAACAAACAAATGTTGAGCTTTTGTTTAGGCACGGACTAAACCATCTGGTCAGCAAGACTGGATAATCAACGATCTGGTCTGAGCCGGGCTAGCGCCAGAAGATTTTTCTATGTAAAACGACCAACAATTAGTAAAACAAAATTCAAGTTAATGTGAAAAGCGATTATGTTTACACTCATTCTAGTCCATTGCATCTCTATTCGACTAAGTGGTTCACCTGTGTTGTAATCTGGTGTGCAATAGGTTTGGTCAAAGAAGGTCGAAAAAGGAAGGTGAGATTTCAAATGAAAAAAACCCATAAGGAGGATTGTGACAGCAAATTTAATCTATTCGAATTAAACGACTCATATAATCCCGATTGAACTTCGAAGAAGGTAGGTTTGTTAAACCGGTTTATTTCCGCAAAAAGGGGACATTTGATTTTCAGATTGACTTTTTGTTTGCAGTCTCAGCAATAGAAGGGAAATATTATGTGAGTTTTATTCTCGCTTTAATTTATTGTTTTTATTGCTCGGTACTCAACGCGTGTCGCCCGTATCGTGCGTGCCGTGGCACAGAGGGGCCAAATGAGGTTTCCGTGGAAAAATTACCTTTTAGCCCAAATTATTTGACCGCTTTAGAGCTATTATTTTAAATTAAAGCTTATGAAATTTCTAACAAAGTTGTCGAGGCATATTTTTAAAGATGTTGTTTCATTGTTCTTCATTAAAATTTTATTTTTATTTTATTTTTCTATCCTAAAGTATATATAATTAGTAGAGAAACTTGTCCGGAATGACTTCCAGCAGTACTAGCTATTTCTAAAGTTGTTTAGAACTTTTTTTATCAAGTTTGAAGGCGCCTAGGGTGCGCATCTGATAACGCTAACGCTTCGCGCTCGGATATTTATTTTTTTTGCATTTTGAATGCTTGAATAACACTTTCTCGAAAAGATCTCTTTTATATCACAGTATCAGCACTTTCACGAGGCAACACCAACGTCAACTAAACCTTTTTTGATGGGAAAAAATCTTTACAAAAAAAAAAGTTAAAAAATTTCTTAATTCTAATCCAAAAGAAATGAGAAATTGCTGACTCGAATTAAAATAAAATTGATCTTGTTTAATTATTTTGCAATCTGAGGATCTCCATCTCCCAAAATTATCAGCAGTTTCTTACGAAATTATACTCCAACAAAGCACGATAATAATCATTAGTTTAACTGTTGACAAAATTTTGAATTAAAATATTAACCAGTCCTTCCTCTACATGAACAAAAGCAGAATTATCCATACTATGGTCTTATCCTTCGCCCTTATCCTTATTTCTATTGGTCAATATAGTAATACATAATTTTTTATTTTAAAAACATTTTCAATCCAATTTGTATAGCAACTATTCCAGAGTTCAACGCTATTTTCCTAAGAATAAGATGGATACATATTCCCTACATTTTTTAATTTATATAGAAACAAATCTTATTGCGTAGGCTTTCAAGAGGAAGTTCATGAGGGTGTTACAACAACGACAGTTATTCGAGAGACCCGTTAAAAAAATCATAAGGGTATAAACTTTTAGTATTTTTTAAAATTGTTGAAGTTCTTATTTATAAAATTGACAAATGTTCACGAAATTTTTTCAAAGAAATTCGGACAGTTTTTAATTTAGGAATGTTCTCAGGGTGATCTTACATTCAATTTATTTTCCCTTCTTTTTCTGGAGATTTGATATGGTATTTAATAATTTATTTAAACTTTATAGAAATTATCGCTTTTGTGTTTATTGGAATAATTTTTCCATTTTGAGTATCGCGCCAGAAGTTTGTTTAAATCGATTTTAGAGATGGATACTGAGACCAATTTCTCACCGAGCAACATTCGTTGCGCTAGCATTTCGGATTAATTTTTTTTCGTAATTTGTTTAGGTTAGATTACCCCCTACGTGAGGCTTAAGCATACTACAGTACTGCATCCCAAGTATTTGTTCACATGTTTAAAAAACATCGAATGATCTATTGAACTACCTTAAATAATCCCTTATGATCCAACGTTAGCGTCTACTTGTCTCCTAAAAAAGAACTATTAAAGCTACGACTTTTAGATTTTGTATTCGACCCAAAAGTTAACTACTCCTGATCGAAGAAAAATATTGGAAGCCTTATTGCAAAAATATATTTTTCTTTAAATTAAATATTTAAGGCTAACAACCATTCAGAGAAAAGGGATAGTGCATGTGGAATTTAGATAAAAAAATTTGGCTATCATTCGGTAGATAGTTATGCGGACCATTTCCAAAAAATTTGATCATAAATGTAATAGAATAATACCCCTTTTTCTAAAAAAGTTAACAAATATTTTATAGAATTTTTATTAGATTTTAATGCAAACGTCATATTTGCCAACAAATTGTTATGATCGAATTTTGTGATCGAATTTTTTTCCATGATGTGTGAAATATAAATATCGTACAAGGCCACCCTTGACATGTATAGTCCGCATCGTAACGACTACTTGATTACACATATAGTCTAATAAAGCAGCAGAATATTCTCATTAGGTATGCTGTGATTCCAATTGTTGATTAATCTATTACTCAGGTTTCTTATCATCTGAAGAAAAATGAAGGCCGTTTATACACTGGTCTTCATCATGGTGGCCATCTTGAATTCTATTGGTAAGTATAGTAAGATAATATATACAAAATGTTTGACATACCTGTATTTTTAATCCTTCAGCAAAATAAATATTGTACCATGTAATCCCAATTCCATCCTAATTGGTAGTTTATTCCAAACTATATCAGTATGATAATTTCAAAACATTATATTTTATTTTTATTTAATTAAGATTTTATAAAGACTTAATTAACGTCTTGATAGGCTACGAAATCCTTTTTATAGGAGGGTGCCGCCTACCTGTACTTATTCTCTAAAAATTAAATAAAAAAAATTAACATAAATCTGATACAATTGTGTACCGGTATGAAATTTGTGCCTACATGGCATGCTTAGCGATGTTAAATATGCAACGAATTCAAATTGAAATTATTTCATTTAGGACTGACGTTTACAATAATAACTTTCTGAATTTTCGTTGAACGCAAACTAAAGAAGCATCTATTTCAATCTACAGATTATGTAAGGGAAGGGTCGATAATTATGAAAGGAAGGTTTTTTGAAATTATAAACGCCGTCCCCCCTTCTTACACAAAATTTTATATCTTTAGCTCAATGTATCAACAATTGCACTTCATGATATTTCAAAAAATTTGCACAGATTGCAAAGGTTTTCAACGGATTTAAATAGATTTTTTAAAAAAGAATTTGTTATATCATCAGCGAATGGTACTTTACCGACAGTAGATAACCCTCCAAGACTGTGGAGGCAGAACATCCACAATATCAATCAATTTAGGAATCTTCAATACCAGAAAATGCTTAACGGCTTAATCAGACTAGATTGAAAATAATTTTTTCAAATTTAAAATAAATTTTTTTTCTGTTGTTCGATTGCCAGTGGAGGGAAAAGATAAATATCTTTTTTTTAAGTATAAAAAATTAATTTAAAATGGATTTTAGGATATATAAAGAGCTTACGATGATTTTAATAGGATTCCAAAAAATTCCAAAGTATATTGACGAACTTTAGAGAATTTCTTCAAATTTCGAAAGATTCAAACGAATTTAAAAGGTCTGCGAATAATATAAAGGATCTTAAGGGATTTAGCGATTTAATAGATTTCGAAGGAATCCCGTTATATTTTAAAAGATTTACGGAATATCAACGAAAGAAATATAATACACGATAAAACAGAAATAAAGGAATTAATGGTTAAATGGGTACAATATCAGAAAAAAAATGCCGATAGACAAAGCAGGTTTTAAATAGCAGATACAAAATAATAATTATCAGAAAGAGGATGCGTACGCAAGTAAGTTATTGTAATCCCCTCCACCCTGAAGAAAGATTCACAAGATTTTCCTTAACCCCCTTTTCCCTTGAAAAAGGCTTACATATTAATTTAACAAGAATGAAAATGTGGGTTATCAAAAATTAGCCAAAATTGCTGTTAAAGTGTGATAATTATTATTCTGACAGAGGTATTAGTTATTTATATTTTCTTGCCTAACTCTGCTAAAATTTATTTTTCTTTTTAATTCCGTCTAGATTTTTTTACAAAAAAATATGCAAATTGATAGACTGGCGGAATTTTTATCTGAAAATATTCATTCGATATTATCTCACGCTCTTTTTGATATTTTTCATGAAAATATGAAGTGGATTTTCTCCAAATTAATTAATTTCCAACAACTGTCATGACCCCTTTATGTGCAGGCTAGATTCTACAGCCAAGTTGAATTATGTCAAATACGTCAAATTTGTCTTTCGGATTAATTTTAAAAAAGCAAGATTTTTCACATCAATTTCTGTCAATTTTTCATAATTCGCACGTAATATTAAAATGATTATAAAAAATCCAGAAAGATTAAATTATACAGGGAAATACGTGTGCTTTGTTTATTTAATAGACAAATAAATCTGATGTCGCGTGACATCTGCCTGATGTCACGCGACCATTTCCCTAGAAGCAGGCAAGGTCGTATAGGCCGCGCACAAAGGAAAAAAAAACGAAATCCCTTCACGCGTCCTAACCCCAAATTATAGGGGACGATACCAAATTACGATAGCGATCCTACACCATACGGTACTAACTTAAATTAAACCAAAAAGACCCATTTTCCCAGAGGTTAGCTCAGTCCTGGGGCAGAGAGGGTGGGCGTAACCGAAATACAAAACAAGAAGCGGGGGGGGGGGGGGTTAAAATGGGGAAGGGAGAAGGGAGGGGGGTATGTAAATG
>JAAAKG020202529.1:0-23393 GCA_010014905.2 Druon quercuslanigerum
TTGGCACAAAGCTCTCATCAGATCACTTGATTGCATTATATAAATGCGTCCGTGACTGATGATATAAACCGGGACAGTCCCATGTAAAACTATTCTAAAAATATGAAAATCCAACTCTAACACAAAATGTCTTCGACATATTGGACTGTAACCATCTTAAGCCTGTGACAACATTTTTTTTAATTTATTTATATTTTTTTATAATAATGATACTGGAAAGATACCATCAAATTTTACTTTTGATAGTTCTAAAATGATTTTCATTTATATCTAGGAGTAAACTAAAAGAAATGATTTTCACTTTAGTCATTTATGCCTTATAATAAACGAAAACTTATGTCATTTTATCAGATTTTTAATTGCGAATCTAAAATATTTTTCCCCAGGGTCCTAACCAAGGACCGTGCCAACCAAGGGCATTCTCCTCTACGATTTGAAAAAATTAATAGTTTTACTTATTTAAGAGGTAAACAATCCAGTGTAATCCAAGCTAATGCACTTGTAACCCTAGGCAATCCAAGTAATCCAGAACAATCTTAGGTGTTCCACTTGTAACACTACGTAATCTACCTGTGTCTCTAGGTAATCTAGCGTAATCCACTTGTTATCCCAAATAAATCTCCTGTAATTCGCAAATAATTCTGGTCATTCCTAAATAATCCTAGGTAATATACTTATAATTTGCAGTAATTTACTTGAAATTAGTAATTCACTTGTAATTTTAGGTAATCCACGGCAATACAAAGCAATCCATGTAATACACTTCTCATCCTAGGTAATCCACTTATATTTTCAGGTAATGTAGCTGTGATACCAGATTATCCACTTATAATTTAGGTAATCCAATTGTAATTTAGTTCTTTTCTAGATATTCCATGTGTAGTCTTAGGTTATCCGAACTATCCGGAGAAATCCAAGTTATTCACTTTTAATCCAAGGATCAAATTATAATCACAGGTGGTTTAATTGTAGTTATATGTAATCTACTTACATCTAAACTTATATTTTGGAAAATCCGCATTTAATTCCGTACCAAACCTCTTGCAATCCAATGTGATGATAGAAAATCCACATTGAATCCGAAATAATTCAAGCAATCTATTTGCCATCCTACGTTATCAACTTGTGATCCTAGATAATTTACTTGTAATCCGTGGTAATTTACTTGTCATCCTGCGTTATTCAATTCCAGGTAATCTATGTAATTTTAATTCTATATAATCGCCTCGTAAACTGAGCAATCCACTCGTAATTTAGGCAATCCACTTGCAATCCTAGGCTATCTTAAGTAATCCATCTGCATTACCAAATGATTCAACGGTAAACCTAGATAATCTATTCGTAATTTTAGGTAATCCGCTTGTAATCCTGGTTAATCTACCTGCATTCCCAGGCCATTCAGATGTAATCCTAGATAATCTGCTTGCAATTTTATGTAATCTATGTACTTATAATCCTAGGTAATGCACGTGTAATACTGGGTCATCCATTTTTTATACTATGTAATTAACTTGTGATACTGAGAAATCCACTTGTAATTTATGTAATGCAATTGCAATTCAGTTAATTTCTAGATATTATACTTGTAGTCTCATGTAATCTACAATGTATCCGGAGCAATCCAAGTAATAAATTCGAGTAATTAGCCCTATTAATCTACTTGTAATCACAGGTTGATAAGTTTTAGTTATAGTTAATCTTCTTATATCTACACTTTTACATATATACCTCTTTCTATCCAGTACAATAATAGATAATGCACAATAAATCCGAAATAATTAATCTATTTCCATTTTAAGTAATCAACTAGTAATCCTAGGTAATGCACTTGTAATCCTAGATAATGTACTTTTAATCACTGGCAATTCCCTCGTCATCCTGGGTAAACTGCTTTTAATCCTAGGCAAATCAGTTGTAATTTTAGGCAATCCAATTGTATATCACCCTAATCTACGTATATTCCACTTTTAGTCCTAGGTAATACACCTATAATTTCATGTAATCCATTTCTAAACCTTCATAATTCACTCAGTAATCATCAGTTATCCACTTGTAACCCACTCGTTATCTACTTATAATTTACCTGTAATCATAGGTAATCCACTTTGTACTACTTTTAATCCTATGTAATTTGGGTTACACCAATTGTAATCCAAGATATCCCACTTTTTATTCACTCGTAAGGTGGAATATAGTAATATTAGTAATAAGTAATATAGTGTAATCGCGGACAATGCTAGCGAAGCATCAGCAATTACAGGTAATCTATTTTTCACCCTACGAAATCCACTTATTTTGAAAATCCTATATATTTTCTAATCACATTTTAACACAATAATAAGTTATTCCAATGGCATGCTTTTTAATTTAAAATTAATTAGAAATTAAAATCTTCAGATCTAAAAATGTTACCATTTAATATTAATTTATTAGAACCAGTAAATCTGAAAAGTTTACAAATTCAATAAATAACGATTTAAATACCTTAATTTATAAATAATTCTGTCTATTGATTCTTCTATATGATTTAAGAAAGTATCTTTGAAAGCTACCAAACTGCTTACAGCAGTAACTGTAACTCTTACTGAAACTAATTCCTGTTTCTGGAGTAACTTTCCCTGGTGCATTCAAAATCTAACTTGCGTTTCCTAATCTAAGAAGCTTGAATTCGCAACATTGTGAAATTATAGACTTAAAGCATCAACATTTTATCCGGTTGTATGATTTTCTGCAAAGTATACAAAATAAAATAGTCTCATATATATGCAGATTCGATATGAAATCATGAGTTCTGCGATTGTGATTTGGTGTAACTGCAAATCGAATAACATGTTCTATTCCCGCGGCTATGAATTAACCGCGCAGAGTATTTCTGAATCTATATAACTATAGAGCCAATATATCGTACCAAGATTATAAGTTGATTTTGATTCTATTTAATTTTACATTTATGGTGTTTGAAGAAAAATCATATATTGATAAGCGTAATTAATGAGATAAATAATTTCATTTTTAAAAATGTCTAATAAGTCTAGTTTAATTTAAAAACCCTAGTAATTACTACACAAAGTTAAAGTTCAGATGTTCAAAATATTTGAAATTTCGATAAAGTATTTTGGAAAAATTTTCACTTAAATCAAATTGCACAAGTAACATAGGAAATATGAAGTTCTGAGAAAACAGTTCCCCCTGGGAGATTCTGCAATCAGAAAGTTGCACCACTCTCTTCTTCCCATGAAAATGCACATAGATCCCTATATTTCATAGATCACCTATAACGTCCAGCATCTTCAACAATAGAGCCCAGCAAGCCCACATGAATGAAAATCAAACAAATTAATATACCCTGTCTCTTCTAACCAATGAACCCTTCATCTTCATCTACATCAACTAACTTCATGCAATAGCGTCCCACTGCATCCTTATTGGTGTTTTCATTCCATACAGCTTGTAAGATGCAAGTCCCAGTGGCATTACAGAACAACATAAATTCGTCCTTTGTACTCCCATCTCTTGTGTCATCATCGATGGCCTCTGTGTATCGGGCACCATCTCTGCATAGTAATTGAATATATGTTCTTTTTCCAAACCTTGTGTTGCAATCGGTAACATTGTATCGTGTCGTGTTTTCTATCTCGCGGCTTAGTCCTTTTCATGAACAGTCTCTGAGAACGATAAACGTTAAAGGTTAGGTAGACCAAAGAATACTTTTTTTTTAAAAGTATACACCACATCGGATATCATCGGACCACTAACCGAATAATCTATTGGAAATATAGCCTTGACTATGAAAGACGATAGCGCCGTCCACAATATAGATACAAATCATTTAAAAAATAGGAAAGCTTATTAAATTTTGCGTTAAATGGGCCTTAGTTGAAGTAATTTAGCCTTGTGGGTATTAAATTATCACATCAGAAAGATAAAAATCAAATTTCGATTCGACAGTGCGGTGATATATTTTAAATTTAGCATACTCGCACATAAAAATTATTATTTCATGAACCTTAGATGATTTTTCAGTGTTTAATGGCTCAAATGAAAGTGAAAATTCTAAACATCACTGTTACAAAATAAAAAATTATTCCATCGATTTTCCTGCCTCATGCAAGGGTTGGAGTTGAAGTACAAAATTACTTAAAAATCAGAATTTTATTTTTTTTCTCTGACCTGATATTTCAATGCCCACTACATCAAATTACTTTAACGAGAATTTAAGAAGCTTTCTAACTGTATTTTGAACATATTTTTACCTATATTCTGGAAGGTCGTATCACCTTTCAAAGTGAATGCTAATTTTTACTAAGTTACTCGGTCAGTGATCCGATACTATCCGTCGGCAGCCTAAATGTATATTCTTTACGAAATGTACTTTTAGAATAAAATACAATAAATTACAATAAAGTACAACAATTTAAAAAATCTCAATTTTGTTGTAAGAATTATTAATTAATTGTGAAATTTGGTAAAAGTGTCCCAAATCTAGAAAAAAAAGCAATTTCAAATTACCAAAATGATTCTATTATACTACAAATTAAAAGCTCTTACTAGAATTCGGACGATTTTACACAATTTTTAAAATGTTTACAAATTTGTACCCATAATTAAAATCTTCATATTATTTTTGTTGTAATTTATTATATTTTATTGTGAAAATATATTTCCTTCAGAGCAGACTCAGAACAAGTTTCTAAAAATATTTAGCCATGAGAAAAGATGTTTAATTTATTGTTCTTGATGTAAATAATGATTGAAATGTCAGCTAATCAAATTTTTAACAATTTTCAAAATTTAACATTTGTATTGACACTAACCTTTGTATTGAAAACAATCTGAAAGAAATTGGGAAATTTAATTTAGTCTAAGAGTTGATTTTTGTTGAAAAAAGGTTAAACATTTCATTATACTTTAAAGATGGCAATATGATACCGATGATCACGTTCAAAGAAAAAGGAATACTTATCATGCAAAAAAATTTGAAAGATACAACATCGTACATTTCAAAATTTTTGTTTTCGACCGAACTTTTTTGTTGTCGCTTTTTAATGCTTTTAGAAGAATTATACGAATTTAATGAATGATGGTTGATCTTATAGATAATAAAATTCTCTATATCTTGACCTATTCAAATTAAAATTTTTTTTACTAGTACAGATTATTAAAAAACAATTCTTCAATTAAATAACTATATCTTATAATAATTTTTTGATTAATAAACAGTGCATAAGGCTAACTTGTAGAGAATCTTTTTTCCGAGAAAATAAGCTATTATTCATTAAAACCATATTATTTTCAAAAATTTGTTAAGATTTTTAAAAATAATTTCTAAGAAGAATTTTATATTAGATATTAATACTTCAAATACGAGCTGTTTTTCTAAACTGTAAGAGGCAATTCTTTCTTTTTCACATTATTATAAATGTGAGTTTGAAAGAAAGGATCAGTTACAATTAGGTGCATTGGAAATAATAGCGTCAATTTATATTTTTTACCTAAAAATTTAAAATTTAGCAGTTAAATGGAATTTAGTATTAAATTGTTCTATTCGCAAGTGTTAAAATTCACTATTTCATGCGTGTAAAATATTGAGCAGCCCAATAAAAAATTAAAGCCTTCAATTCGAATTATTATAATTCAAAAGAGTTACAATATGAATTTTTTAATTTGCAGTTCAATTTTGATTACATCAAATGAAAAAATCGTCACTCTTAAGATTTCAAATTTTTTAATTTCAAAGACCGTGACAAATTTTCGCGAACCGGTAAAATTCGGAAATTCGTTTCCTCCATATAAACAGCCACACTAAAGTTGCATTACCAATATTAACCATTAGACACAATAATTGAATCATTTTTTTCTTAAATATTAAGTAGAAACATTAGGTGAGCGTTAACCAGTGACACCACCGAGGCTCTAGAAGATCATTTTTCGCTTCTGCTAAATCACATGGCGTTGCGGGTCTGCACCTCTGTACTTTATGAAACTATTTTAATGAATAGTTTAGCCTAAAAATTCTAACCGAATCAGAACATTATTGAAGGGTCCGCGGTATAAACCTGTTAACTGACATTTTTTTCGAAATTGATTTTTTTTGTATTTTCTGAAACATTTTTGATGTGCAGTTAATATCCCGCAAACGAAACGGCGAAATTCGTTTTACTTTTTTTAAAATGGATTTTCAAAAATCTCGGTTTAGTATCTACAGCATAGGTCCGCGGAACGATTTACCTTCACCGTGTAAAATTTCTGAAATGTCAGTTGACAGGTTTATACCGCGGACCCTTCAAATTTAAATAATGATGTTATTTTGTCGACCAGGGTGATTGATTAATTTCGTATGTTAAATATAAAATAATGTCAATTACTGGTCTATTATTTGCTGGAGAAACGATAACGCCACTATACATGAGTGAAACGTTATTCAATCAGTTAATTACCCTGACCGACAAAACAAAATTATTGTTTAAATTATACATTAAAGATCAAATATTAGACATGGCTCGAGGGGACATAGAACGCGTCCTTTTTCCGGGGAGAAAAGAAAAAATTGTTGGAGGAGGAGAAGGAGGAGACACAATGGTAGCGTGGGCGCAGCATATCGCGAACCCTAACACGAAGTGATCCCATATTCCGTTCTCCTTCTCTGTGCCCTCTCTCGAAACGGTTTTCCTCTCCTCTGCTCTAAACTCTAAAAGTTTAACTTACTCTAAAAGCTTAAACCCTAGACAACGGAGAAAGACAACTCGCGTTGTGCCGGGTTGCGCCGGGTTGCGCCGGGTCGGGTCGCTCATAGTGGCTCGTGGCTCATGGCTCATGGCGCGCCTTCTTCGCCCCGGTCTCACCTCATCCGCCTAACCTCACCTGCGCCTCGCAGGCATTTCTTCTCATTCTTTTATCTCGACAACGCGGCGCGGCGCGGCGCAGAGAGCGTCTCTTACGAAATCCCGGGAGTCTGCACTCTGCACTAGCATCGCCGTCATAGTCCTATCCCTCTTTCCTCCTTTGCCCCGCGACGACCCCTCTAGTGAACCCACTCGCCATATCCATCGACGCCCCCCGCACGATCGCGTTGTACCTTATAACAGGGTTATCGGGGGCACGATTGTACTCCGCTGCGCGGGTATTATACATATTACGTGCACACGTCTCGCTGATTCTCCCTGGTCTTAGAACATTATACAATATACCTACTGTATTATCACGTAATACGTCACTGAAATCTGCACTCTCTTCGATCATTGCTCTCTTTTCAAGACTTCACAGTCTCTACCCTCTTTTACCCTTTTTCAAAGAATTCTTTTTCCCGTGTTTTTGAGAAACTTCCCCTTTTTCACCTTTATCATGTTTTTTTGCATAAGCATTTTTCTTTCTCAACGAGGGAAGTTTTTTCCGAACAATAGTGGAAAAATTGATATTTTCAAAGTGTGTGTGTGTGTGTGTGTGTGGGTGTCACACTTTTTTGTAAACACGATTGCTTAAAAACGGTTGCAGATAAATTGATGAAATTTTCAGTAGTTATCTTTACCACTAATATCTTGAAACTGACCGAAAGATTAAAAAAATATTTATTGATTTTTTTAGCACTTATTGATATTGTTAAAATCCGGGTTTAAGAGTAAAACTTTTTTCAATAACACAATTTAAAGTTATTGCAAGAATATAAAAAATTCTTTGGATCGAGACGAATCGATTAACCTATATTATTACTATATTTTATCAAAGAGTAAGAAAGTTATCTTCATTAATATTATATTTAAAATCGATTTTTATGGTAAACATTTTTTCATTCTTATAATTTAAAGTTGATGCGAGAATAGAAAAGATGTGTTCATTCAGGAGGATTCGAAAGAATTATAATATTGATACGTTTTATTAAGAGTAAGAAAGTTATGGCAATGCATAATATTTGAAAGTACTGTTTTTTGTAGTAAAATTTATTTCTTTAACTTAATTCATCTTTGATGTAAGAATAGAAAAGATTCCTTGGCCTGAGATGTATCGATTGACCTATATTATTAATACATATTACCAAAGAGTAAGAAAGTTATTGTCATTTATATTATATTAAAAATCTATTTTTAGTAAAAACGTTCTAATTCTCATAATTTAAGTTTATGTGTGAACAGAAAAGATGCGTTTATTCGAGATGAATCTATTGACTTATAATATTAATACACTTTATTGAAGAGTAACGAAGTTATGCTCATTCGTAATATTTCAAACATTTGTTTTAAACAGACAAACTTTTTTCATTTACATAAATCAAATTTGATGTATGAATAGAAAAGACGTTTTGATTATAAATTTTCAAATAAAATAATTCTGATAGAGACTGATAGGTATTATATTAGTATTTACATTTTTTTTAAATTTTCATATTAGTTTTTTTTACATTAAAAACTTAATCTTAACATAAATTAACTTAGGATAAAGCTGGAAAAAGGTTAGGGTGCGACATAATTTCCTTCTTCCCTTTTCCAGCTAGAAAAATAACCATTTTGAATAAAAAATTTGATTTGACCTATATGTCATTGTATTTAACTTGTTAACTTGTCTATTATTTAAAATCTCACAAATACATTTTCTAACGGAAAAAAGTGTTTGTGTAACGAGTCCTATATAAATAAAGTGGTAATAATATTAAATAAAGTAGTATTATATTCTGAATTAAAACCAAAGCTTTCTTCAGAGAAATAATGTAACTTTTTTTTCAAACTTTCTCAATATCTACTGATTAATAGAGAATAGTGATCGAAACTTCGCCAATAGATCAATCCACGCATCTGGTAAGTTATGGTAGGCCATGGTATGTTCTTCATTTTGACAATCGATGTCCCAATATTAGAAAAATTTTCCTCATATCAACAAGATACACAATATATTTTTAAGTTGGTAAATCAGTATTGCTAAATCATAAGAGGCCATAGAACATTCGTCAATATAGGTCATTCGATGTGTCCCGAAGACGGTAAAAAACATTTTAGATACAGTACTGTGGCATTCCTAACATTATCAAAGTTTTTCTAAAATAAGCATAACATACAATTTTTTTTAAACTTTATAAATCGGTACTAGTGGCTTATTAAAGGTTCAACAATAGGTCAATCGATGCGTCTCAAAGTCTTAAACAAATGCACTGACATATATAGTATTTTAATTTTTTGAAATATCAATTTAGTTTTTCTCGAAAACAAAATAAACATTTTTTAAACTTCATAAATAGGCCGATGTTGTATTTTAAATATCAAAAAAGTATTGTCATATAAACAAGGTAATTTTTTTTTGAAATCTCTAAAAGTAAGAAAGCTACTCCCGAACGGCCGATCTAGCTCAAAAATATACCATATCTTGATATCAGTCAGAACTACAAATTATCCAAATTTTATGATCGTAGCTTTTTTACTTTTCAATATATGGTCAAAAGACAAAATTTACACATTCACGCACACATGGACACACATTTGAAAATTTAGATAATTCCCTCTATGAGGAATCAAATATTACATAATTCAACTATTTGGTTAAAAGTTGAACTGATTTCTTAAAAATTCATTTTATTGGTTAAAGATTTAACTTCTTTGTTGAAATTTTTTTTTCTTTGGCTAATAATTGATTTTTGTAGCTGAACATTAAAATATTCCATTTCCGGTTAAAAATGGATTTTTTTATGTTAAAACTTAATCTGTTTTGCACTGTTTGGAAAAAATTATTCTCATAGGTTGAAAATTCATCTTTGTAATTAGAAATTGAACAATTTTTTTGAAAATTTTTGTTGTTGTAAAGATTTATCTTTTTATCATCATATAAATTATTTTATTATTCATTTATTTCTGTTGTTGAAAACTGATCTTTTTGCTTTAAAAATGCATCTTTTTTGGTAGAAATGAGATCTTTTTTCTATTGAAAATGCAACTGTTGGTCTGAAACTAATCGGTTTCGGATAGCAATTAATGTTTTAGTTGAAAATTCCAGTATTTTGTTGAAAATTCGCCTTTTCTGGATTGACTTAACTGTTTTTTATTTTAAGTTAAAACCTTTTTAAGTCAAAACATCTACTATAAAATTTTCATTGAAAAATTATCTTTTTAATTAAAAATTCAACTATTTGGTTGAAGTTTAATCTTTTTTGTTTCAAAATTCGACCATTTAATTAAAAATTCAAGTATTTGGTCAATATTTCATCAACTTTTGTAAAAAAATCCTTCTTTTTGTTTCAAAGTTCAACTATTACATTTTAAATGTAAATTTTTGGTTCATAATAATTTTTTTAAAGTATTTAATCTCTTTGATAGAAAATTGTACTATTTTGATGAAAAACTGTTGTTTATGTTTTAAACATGTACTTTTAAACTGAAAAATTAACGATTCCAGTTAAAGATTTAACAATTTAGTAGAAAATTCATCTCTTTGGTTGACATTTTTTTCTTAAAATTAATTCCTGTAACTAAACATTTATCGATTCCAATTACAGGTGCATAATTTTAGTTGAAAATTCATCTCTTTGGTTGATACTTCTTTGTTTATTTTTCTTAAAAATTAATTGTTTTAACAGAAAAATCATCTATTTTAGTTAAAAATTGACGTATTTTTTTGAAAAATCGTCTTTTTTGGAAGAAAATGAACCTTCATGATTAAAAATTTGTCTTTTTGGTATTAAAATTGATTTTTTTGTAAAAATTTTATGTTTTTATGTTGAAATATTAAGTTTTGAATTTTTTGATGAAATCTTATCTTCTTAGGATGAAAATTTAAACATTTGTTTAAAAATTGAACTGATTTTTTGAAAATTTAGCTATTTTATTGAAAATTTAACTCTTTTTTTCAAAGTATAATTATTTAGTTAAAAATACGTGTTAAGGTTGTATTACCAACTACAACATTTTTCGCTGAAAATCAATTTTTTTGAGAAAACTCGACTTTTCAGTTTGAAAATACAATTGTCTTCGAATAGATTTGTCTCTTTGGCTGGGAAATTGAAGTGCTTGGTTAAAAATGCAACAATTTTTGGTTGAATTTTAAACTGCCTTGTTTTAAACTTTGACCATTTGGTTAAGAAATTGTCTTTGTGGATTGAAAATTCAACGATTTGTTTAGAAATTCAAGTATTTTGTTAAAAATTCCACTATTTTGTTAAAAATTGTATTCTTTTTGCTTAAGAGTTCAACTACTTGGTTAAAAAATGATTTTTGTAGGCTTAAAATTAAACTATTCGATTAAAAATGTAGCTTTTATTTTTGATAATTTATTTATTCTGTTAAAAAACTATATTTTTTTGTCGAAAATGAAACTGTCTTGTTAACAGTTCGTGATTTTCGATACAAAACTAGTAATTTTATAATTAAAATTTTTATTTTGTTGTTGTTTACACGTTCTAAGTTCATAACTCATTTTTCTAGTTTGAAAATTTAACTGTTTGGCTAAAAATTGAACGTTTTTGTTTAAAATTGGTGTCTTGCCTAAAGTTAAAAATGAATCAAAATAAGACGCAATACTATGATAAGTATTTCTGGAGTTTTTGATCCGCATATTGAAAATGAAAATGATACGTTAAAAAAATGCCCCGGTTTAAAAATGGTAATACGAATTTAATTATTCTTTAACAATTTTGCTAGGAATCGAAAATTGTTACCTGTCAGGAAATCGATGCAAGCTTGGCACTTATTAGTGATTCCAATAGTATTCTGTATTGATAAAAAAATAATCAAGTCTTGACACAAATTAGAAACTAATAAAGCGAAAACCTGAACGTAATAATTTTTTAAGCGTAATAAACAAAGAAATATTAACTTTCCCATGATTATTTTTGCATCGCGTCAATTTAATTACTTTAAATTAGCTTTTATTTTCAATAAACTTACCAGATAGTCACACATATAACGCAATTATTACGAAGATGCATGGAAAATTGAACTCACATGCCACGATGTTCGTCTGGCTTTAACAGGGCGTTACTACTTTTCTTCTAGCACATCTCGTGTCTCCCATCCAAGAGTTAATGCAGCCACTTTCCGACCACCTAAGTTGAGCACGACCTCTCTTCATTATTGTTCTTCTCGTGGTCTTTAAGGCCTTTCCCAGCACTTGTTTTTTTTTGTTATTAACGTTTTTTTCAAGAAGCAGGAACAATTTAATGGTTTCCCGGGTAAGTGTGTCGAGCGTTAAAATATTTTAAGAACAATTATTGATTTTTAAAGTAAAATAACTCATGCAGATCAAAGTCAAAGTTCGTGTATGGGTCTCTGAATAAAAGCGTTTATAATTTGATAAATTAAAATTGGACGTGTGTGAAAATAAACAATTATTAAGCAGACTGTCTTAAAGTTGACAAATTTCAGATTAAAACTTTAAAAATTTTTGAATTTCATTATAATGAAGTCGACATTTTATCACTCCTAATTTACAGCCTTGAACATTAAACATTTTTATTCATAATTAGAGGATCGAAAAGTTGAATAATTTCAAATATAAAAGTTTGCAAATAGAGAAACTTAAACACATTAAAAATTGAAATATTTTCTGATTACAATTTTGAAATTTGGACCATTTTAAGATTCAAAGAAATTAAATTATATTCTCCCCAATTGAAAGTGTTGAAAATTGAAGAATTTAATATTTAAATGATTTTTAGTTCGAAGCGATTAAAGTTTTATAATTTGAAATTAAAAACGAAGAAAATTTGTCTAAAATCAAAAAATAAATTTACCACAATGATCATCGTTAAAAATAGAAAATTTTTAAATTGTAAACCTTTAAATTAAATTACTCTAAAAAAAAGTTTAAAATAAAATGTAATTTTGAAGATGAATTGTTAACAGTGAAAAGGTTTATAATCCAAAGGGTTTAAACTTTAACGAATCCAAACATCATTTAGAAATGAAAAACAATTTAGTCGCCAAAAATTGTAATATTAAAATTTCTTTATGATCAAAACCTTTAAAATAATAATTATTTTAAATAATTATAAATCGTTTACCAAATTAAAACATATAAAAATGAAAAATGAAAATTCAGAACTCTAAAATTGTCACCCATTATAATTAAAGAAGTTATTTAAATACTGAGGTAATTAATTTCAGATGGCATAATTTTTATCTATTTTATTTTAAAATACAAAATTTTCAACTATAAAATTTGAAATGGTTAAATTTATTTAATTTTTTTAATATTTACAAATTTTTAATAATTAAAAAAAATTTTAACTGAATTTTACACAATTTTAAGCTATTATATTAAAAATTAACAATAAAAAAATTATTACAAAACAATATTTGTATGTACGAATCCAATGTTTTAAATTTTTACAATTTTAAACTTTTCAGTTCAAAACATTTTTTTATGTTTAACTTTTATTGCTTAGAATTTATTTTGAAGTCATTTAATTTAAAATTATTTAATTCAAAATTCTTAAAACTGAAAATTGTGCAAATATTAAGTGTTTTAATTTTCAATTTTAAGAGGTCAATGAATTTAAAAAATCAGAAATTGTGAAATTTGTAATTAAAAAACTTCAAAAATTAAGAAATTTTGAACCAAATATTTTCGAATTTAAACTTTTAAGCCTTAAGTTTTAAGGCCTTAACAATAATTAAACTATTTTAGAATTGCACATGCAAAAATAAAATTTTTAATAAAAATTATAAAAATCCTAAAAATGATAAATATATTATTAATAAATGACATATCATGTAGCACCACATGACATACAAACACATCCGAAATTATTTTGAACCTCTACGGTTTAATTATTCCAAAAAAAGGTCAAAATTATATATATTCTGATGGAAAATTTAAAAATTAATAAATTCCAACTTCAAGTCTCAAGAATTAAGCAATTCCAAACTTCAGTAAAAAATGGATGGATTATTAAATTCGGATCTTGAACAATTTTTCAAATTTTATTTCTAATCTAAAATGCAAAATTAATAACCCAAAAATCAACGATAAAGCATTTTCATAAAAGGGGAAAAACTTTATGTTGCTCTAAGTGGGAAGACAATTTTATCTATTTTAATTCTATTTTAAGAAATGCGAAAAGTGAGCGAAAACAAGTAAAAAAGAGCAATGCTGATCTAAAAAATATAAAAATGTTGCAAAAAATGGAATACTGAAATTTTCAATTAAAAGAAAATTTAAAAAAAAGCAAATTTTCAACTAAACTACTTGAATTTTCAACAAAAGATGAATTTTTCAGTTAAAAAATAAAAATGTAAGAAAAAATAACTCAAAACTCAAAACTCCACTCAAAACGTGGACATTTGGCACAATTAGGAGTACTTTGAAATGAAGATTTCTTTTTTTTAATTAAATGAATTCTACATATTAAAAATCTTTTTTTCTACTGCGGAATTTCATATTGAAGATTTGATTAAAATTCGAAAAATTTAAATTATAATTTTGTGTATAGTTTCCCGGTGTAGGAGTTCATTATATAAACAATCAATAAAATTACGATGTTAAGTTGATTTCATTGAAAATGACTATTTCAATTTTTCTTAACTAATAATTATAAAAAGTTTTTTTTTACTGCTTTTATTAAATCGTTTCACGGAAATTTTCTAAGCGCATCGCAATATAAACATACTTCTCATATATGCACGGAAAATATGTAATACACGATCACGTTGTCACGCGCGGCTAGTCGTGCCTAATAAAGTTTTGAAAAACATGATTTGAAATTACGTCACTGCAAGTAATGCCCTTAAGTTATTTACTTGATGAGACGTTAAATTCCTATCAGAAAAAATCTCTCACGATTAAAGCATGCCACGATTTTTTTTCGAAATGAGGGATATGTCAATTACAATTTTTATTTTTAAGATCAGATGATTAGATCGTTAGATAAATATAATATTGGTTAATGAAATATTGTAATATATTTATCATTACATCAAAATTGAGATTTATGCAAAGTGATTAATGACGTTTAATGCGCTATTATGTCTCTATAAGTATATTCATAAATGCTTTTTCCATTGCAAACTGAAAGGCCTGATACTAAAATGATTATGAAATGCACATTTAAGATCTTTCTATCGAATCATCGAGCTGTCATGAAATTAGAATATCGAAATTGAAGAAATTTAATCAAACTCGTTTTGAGGCCTTATCCACGCACTTTCACGCGTACAAAGGTACACGTGCCAAGGTTCATGCACAAGCTGCATGTTCGTAATGATGAATTTTCTAATACATGACCAAGCATGATAAAACTTAGCGATTTCTCGTAATAGTTACGTAAATTTAACGAGGTAAGATTCAAACGACGGAAATTTCTTCTTCACTCTGGATTTTCATCGTTATTACACTTATGGTATATACTACATTAGCGTGGTCATGTATCGTATTTGTTGCACGTGGAAGCTTGAGCTCACCCACGATTCGATTAAAAATTCCTCAAGATTCTGTACCCTCATTTGCAACCTAATAACCTCCGATGAAATCTATTCTCATTTATTTATACTCGCTTTATAAAATGGCATTCATTTAAGTGAAAAATACATGACAACCTTTACTGGATATAAAATTTGCATTCATCTAAAGTTGAAAGTATCACCGTTAGAAATATTCTTAAACTTACGAATTTTACTACGTTACGTAAAAGTGCCTAACTGAAAATGTTATGAAATTTCCGATACTTTTACGTAATGGTATTTTCCGGGCCGTGCATAAGTTTAGAAATTTTGAACTACATACTCCTCCTTATGAGAGATCGTATGTTTGGACCTCCTTCTTTTATGTTGATGAAATTTTATTTCTTGTTCAAAATGAATTAACAAAAGCATTCAACTTTCAACCAAAAATAATGAATTTTTAACAAAAATTTAGTAGTTGATATTTAAAGCGATGCAATTTCTACATAAAAATAGAATTTTCAAATAATAAAGACAAATTTTCAGCGCGAGTTGTATTTTCAAGTAACAAACATTTTTTGTTTACCAAAGAAAAAAACTTATTCTAAAATGTTTAATTTTCAAATCAAAAAGACGAGCTTTCTACAAAACAGTTTAAATTTCAACCAAATAATTTAATTGTTAACCAAATACGTGAATTTTCTACTAAGGAGAGTAATTTTTTACAAAAAAGGATAAAGTTTAAATAAGTTGCATACATTTTTAACAAAAATGGCAGCTTTCGTAGCCTGCTAGGCTTTTTGAAATGGCGGTATGCAAGTGAGCGGGTACGAAAGTACTTTACAAACCTTAGTGTAATAAGAGGGCATTTATGAAACGCTTCGCTGGCTACAAAAACCGCCATTTTCGATGTTCTTTATGTAAAAATACTATAGGCTTAAATTGCTGTTACTCCTTCAGAAAGTTGCAATACGTAATCTTCTTTTTTCATATGTAGACCAAATTTTTTTAAACTTTTCATTAACTGACTACAACAAAAAGTTATAGCAACAATATCTAGCTCCAACTTTTTATAAAGCCTAGTATTTATAATCTTTAATTTTGCAAAAGAAAATTAGTAAGAATAGCTTCACCTGTCTTTTGCAGCATGTAATTGTCATATATATATATATATATATATATATATATATCATATGTTATGCGCCTATAGAATCCCGTGATTAGTGAGCGAAATTATGCGATAACATTTTACTGCATTTTCTGAAATGATGCGAGAACGTCCTATGAAGTGAATGTTTTTGTGATAATGCTGATTATCACTGACTGAACGTACTTCTGTTTTGTTTTCTCTATCTGTCCAATTTCTCAAAGGCTAACTCATTTTTTTACGCTTGATTTTTTTTTTACTTTATGATTTGACGTTTTATTTGTCTTTACGGATTCGATTGTTGTACATATGGTTGTGGATGAAAACGTACGAATAATGTGCGTCCCATCTGTTTGAACTGTGATTAGTAATCTTGCATGTCGCGAAATTTTCCCAAACTGTTACAATTGGTAAATCTTCGTACACTCAAAATCATTGGAAAAACAACCGAAATCCCATCCCTCAACAAAATTCTAGAAGTGAAAGAAGCAAAACAACACCCCAAAGGTCTAAGGTTAAATATGAGCTGGCCATTGAGGAATTTGACAGATGAAAAAAATAGAACAGAAGAGTGTTCGGTCATTGATCGTCATTATTCTCAACAAACATTCACTTCATAAGACGTTCTCACATCATTTCGGCAAAGAGCTTTTGGAGACTCACTTTTCACGCAACAGCAGAACCATGGCCGTGCTCGTCCTGCGAACATAGAGCTCCCCGCGGTAAAGACCTGCCAAACCCTACTTGTGATGTAATATACTATTATATAAGGCTTTCATTTTCATTATTTTCGTTAAATCAAGTGAAAAACATGTGCTACCTATGTAATACAACCTCTGACAATTACATCATGCAAAAGAATAATCAAGCTACTATTAATCATTTTCTTTTGCAAAATTGAAAATTATAAAGACTAGACTTTATAGAAAATTGTCCTGCGAACATTGAACTCTCCACGGTGAAGACGGGCCTATCCCTACTTGTGATGTAAAATACTATTATATAAGGCTGTAATTGTTATTATTTTGGATAAATCAAGTAAAAAACATGTGCTACCCATGTAACACAACGTCTGACAATTATTATAATGCAAAATAATAGTCAAGCTTTTATTACTAATTTTCTTTTGCAAAATAAAAAATTGTAAACTCTATATGCTTTAGAAAAAGTTGTCCTGCGAACATTGAACTCTCCACAGTAAAGACGTGCCACCCATGTAACATGTGCTACCCATGTAACATAATCTCTGACAAATACATGATGTAAAATATCGGTGAAGCTATTATTACTAATTTTCTTTTGCAAAACAAAAAATTATAAATACCAGGTTTCATAAAAAGTTGGAGTTGTATTTTTCAAAAATTAAGAAGTATTATATGGATGATTTGAATTATTTCTCTACTTGAAGTTAGATATTATTACTATAACTTTTCGCTGTAGTCAGACAATGAAGTTGGGAAAAAATATGATCTAGATATGAAAAAAAAGATTAAATATCGCAATCTTCAGAAGGAGTAAGAGCAGTTTACGCGTATACTATTTTCACAAAAAGAACATCGAAAATGGCGGCTTTTGTAGCCAGCAAAGCTTTTCGAAAATCGCCTCTTATTACCCTAGGGTTTGTAATATGAGGCTTGGAAACTCTAGGGTTTGTAAAGAACTTTGGTACCCGCTCACTTGCATACCGCAATTTTAGCAAGGCCTAGCAGGCTACTAAAGCCGCCATTTTCGATGTTCGTATTATGAAAATGTATTTTTCCTCACACCTTTTTAAAATAAAAGTTCGGAACTGAACAACTTGAAGCTAAATGTCACTAATGATATTTTGAATCAGCTTCATTCCCTAATTATGACGTATGGAGACACGTCGTGGCAGTCTGGTGTCAAGTTTAGCCCTGGTCTAGCTTTGTCTACATTGCCTAGTCTGGAAGATCTGATCTTGCCCAGAACTGGCGCTGATCAGCTACCTGAGATTTCGAAAAGCAGATTTTTTTAGGCATATTTCGAAAAAGTGACATGGTATCAGAAATGATCAAAAAAAGGAAATTTACACTATCAAATCAAGACTTTTTCAAGGTGATCTTTTGACAGTCTTGTTTCGTCGAGGTTTGGCGCTGATCAGCTTATAGTACAAAATTATTTTTTTCCCAGTCATTAAAAAAATAAAGAGAGTCCAGCGACTGAATGGCCTTCAACTAGTGGCTGACCGAACGGTCTGGGCTGGGGCTAGCAAAAAAAAATACTTTTGGTCAGGTCCAGGCTAGACCATCTTTCCAGGAGCAAGACTGGAAACCAGAGAGTCTGGTGTGGGCCGGTCTAGCGCAAGAAGATTCTCCATACGGATATGAGGAAGCTAATGTACTTTGTTTTAATTGTAAATGACTTATATAAAAAGTTTTGAATTTGTAGGAGAAAGCGGGACATGGTGAGAAATTTTAATACCCAAATTAGATCGTTCCTTTTGATTAAATACTTCGATAAGCAGTTGTATATTATTATAAGGTTATATATACGAAGTAACATATATAAGTTCATTCCTCTTTTTCAAATTTACTTTCTAAATAAAATTATAGGATTAGATCCTCTCGTTTAAAATTGCAATATTGTTTTGAGAGAAATTAAATTTTTCTAATACGTGGTGCTTTGCATAAATTTAATATACGTATAACCTAGAACTACCTGATATTCGTATTATATAATTTTTTAAATCCCACACAGCTACATTGCTAGTGACAGTTCAAAACAACAGCATAAAAATTAACATAATTTTCTGTGATATACATGGAACAGCCTAAAATTTCAGAAGATGTTTCGTAAAATAGTGACATAAATTTCTAACAGTCTAATCTAGCAATTTATTTGGCTTACGATAACAAAGGAATTAATAAATCTGCTGCTTAGTCACATGTAGATGAAATCAATGCCGAATGGTCACTCAGAAGAAATATTCTTTAATTCAAAGTAAATTTCTTCGAATCGAAGAAAAGTTTTCATTGGCCCTTAGTCAAAGAAAAGATTCCTCGATATCATTTTTGTTCCAATGGATATCTTACTCTATTTAAAAATGATTTTTTTCATTTTGAGTTATTTTTCTTTAATAGAACAAAATTATGTTCAAGAAACGGTTTTTTTTTTTAAATTCGAAACTGATATCTTTCCGAATCATTTTCTGGTTTACTTACAGGTAAATAAAGTTCTACATCAATGAGTTTGGTTACCATGATAACTTATTGTTTCTTCTTTTGTTTTATTAAGAAAAAACTTGTTTTACTTGAAAAATACCCCAAATTCAAAGTAACCCTCCATATTTTGGCACCACAGCCGCACATTAGCCATTACCCCGCCGTTGCCAACAACAGACCTGACTGGTCACCTGCAGTTGTTTTCGTTCATCTCATCTACTGAATATAGCACAGGGGATTGACCTTTTTAGTATTCGCTAATCAATGTAAGCTCTTTCGAAATCGCTAATTCTGCGAATTTCCCTTTTATTAGTCGCCATATTGGATTCGACATTTTGAATTTTGCAATTTTAACATCAAAATCGTAAACAGCGACCTCAAAAAATTTAGGATAACTTTCTATAACAATTATGTCTAATGTGCTCCTCGAGTGAATAGAGGTAACCTGTCAGGCACATTGCGACTAAACTCCTAAATTTCTTTGTAGCCGAAATTTGGGTTTTTTGGGTTTTTTTAGGCTGTAATTTTGGGATTTTTTCAGCTCTCGAACCCACCAACGACCAATTTCCAAAAACTATCCCTACTAAAAATAAAACTACCCCTTATGTTAAAACTTAAATTCGGAAGGAACAAAGAATACCAGAATTTTGGGCCTATTTTGGGAACTTGAATGCACGAAAGAAATAATTTCAAAAACCACCTCATGTTCAAAGAACCACCCTTTTGCCAAAAATAAAATCTGCAAAACCGAAAATGATCCAGATTTTGGGCTTCATTTGGGCTCTCAAATCCAAAATCCAAAAATTTCAAAAAGCACCCCTATTTACAAAATAAGCACTTCCATTAGTAGAAACTTAAAGCTGGAAAAATATAGAAATTTGTGCTGTGCGCTTCTTGGGTTCTGCAATGCTTGAAATTTTTTTTTAAAAACCGCCTCTTTATCTAAAAAATCAAACGCCCATCTATTAACACGAATTCGAATTTTCCCATGTGAAAAAGTTATATATAATTTATATATAGTCGATAAAACACTGATATTTTTTATTTGTTTTACATAGAAAAGTTCCTAAAACAGATGAAAAATGTCATTGTCTTATCCACTATACATAAATTTTTCACTTGGGTTCAGTTAGCCGAAAAAGTACTAACAGTGTGAAAAGGGGTTAGCCTTTGGCGTAAAGGGTTAAAGCCAAAAACTCAGTGATTTTATTGACACTTTAAAATTCTAAAAATGATTTTCTTTTGACAAAGTCTTATATGCGTTGTAATAAGGTGTTATCATTTAACGTAAAAGGGTGGAGCCCAGAAATCGGTATTGGTATTTTTAAAGTGCCCATAAATTAGACTCTAGTAACACTGTAAAATTTTAAAAAAGATTTTTTTTCGCCAAAGTCATATGTGACTGGTAACAAGGGGCTTTTTTTAACGTTAAGAGTTGGTGCCTAAAAAGCGCTGTTGGTATTTTTGAAGGGCCAAAAAAATCAGTGGCCTTATTTGCACTGTAAAATTATGAAAAAGATTATTTTTTGACAAAGTCTCATCTGCTTGGTAACAAAGGGATATTTTTGAGCGTAATGGGATAGGGTCCAGAAATTGGTATTGGTATTTTTGAAGAACCCAATTGTCAAAGACTCTAGCTACGATGTAAAATTCTGAAAAAAAGTATTTTTGACAAAGTCATATTTTTAGGCTTTTCAGAAATACCAACACTGATTTTTAGGCTCCACCCCCTTAGGTTTGGAAACAACCCCTAGTTAACAGGCAAATATGACTTTGTTAAAGGATAATCTTTCTTAGAATTTAACATTGCAACCCAAATAAGACTTTGTCAAAAAATAATCTTTTTTAGAATGTTAGGCTACAACTAGTGTCTTTGAGTTTTGGCTCATTAGAAATATCGTCACTACTTTTTGAGCTCCAACCCATCACGTAAAAAACCCATCCCTTGTTACCAGGCAGATATGACTCTTTCCTATGATACTTTGCGAAAAAGCAGCAATTGGTAATTATTTAAATAATTGTTGTATGTTTGAACATTTAAAAAATAATATTGGAACGATAAGAAATTCTTTTCCACTTGCAGAATATCATAACAAAGAGTCATCGAAAAACAATCTTTAGTTGAATTCGAAAAAAGGTAAGCATATTCATTGTAAAATAGTGAAACTTAGCATTCGTTTGCAAAAATTGTTTAAATAATTATGTGGTGGTCTATATAGTATGTAACGCTTTTCAAGGATGGGAGGATTGATGAGAAGCTGTGATGGTCCTCTTACGATAAAAGGAGGGAGAGTTAGAGAAAAGATCACGGTGGGGCTGAATAATTTTATATGAAAAGTTCGAGGACCCTAAAGTTGCGAGTGGGAAGTTGTTGTAAATGGTGCCTATAATACATTTTTCATGAACTTAAAATGATTCCCTGAGTCGTCTTTCACCAGAAAAAATCATTAAAATTGCTATGTTTAAAATAACTTAAACGCTAAGTAAGCTGGTACAACCATATGATACGAGCTTTAAAAAGTATTTAAGCAAGTTACAGTACTTGAAAATTATTATTCAAACTGTAATGTTAATGCTGATTCTTCTTTACTACTAATCGATAATTTAATTATTTACTTTATCAATCGTTAATAGTAATCTTTAAACAGTTCAATAATGACGAAAATGATCTTCCAACGCACTATAGGTTTGGTTACATAAATCTAAATGCATGTTTCTTTGTTTACATCAAATAACTGCAATGGTATGTATATTTACTTGCCTATCCATAGCTGTATACATTCTTCTATTTAATAAAAAAAAACGTAAATAATCTTTCAAATCATTTCAATATCATTCTGTAGTGCAATATTTTCGAGTTTTATATATTGTTATTCATAATATTGTCAGCTTGTATCGTAATATCGAAGTGTGAGCATCAATATAAAACTATATCTCGTACTTTTAGTTGGTTGATGAAAATTGAAACCAGTACCTCAAATAAAAGTGCGGCCGATTCCACACAGTGATTGTCGTTTAAAATTGTGCTTGTTGTGTAAAGAGAAAAAAAAGGTCTTTTTGAAATAACAGATACACTTGAAAAATTAATTAATAAACATGTGACTTATGACAGCAACGATGAACGATTGCCGAAAGCACTATGTGCGAATTGCAAAGAAAAGATTTATCCAAATAAAAATTCTGATAATAATACTATGGTGATGCTTGCTAATTATTCTAATTTTAAGCTAGCTAATAATTCCCGATCAAGTTTTGGAAAGCCGTGTTCTTATGAATTATGTATTATAGTGAAAGATCAAAGTAAATATAACTTTTCAAGAACCTCTGCTGCAACCATTCAAAAAAATCAAAGAAAAAAATCTGCAAATAACAAATGTCAGAAATGTTTATCAATTATCGCAAAAGGTAAACGTCGTAATTGTATAAAAAAGGAATTAATGCAAAACTTGAATTCGTCATTAGATCAGAAAGTGAAAGAACACTTGGTGTGTAACGTAATTACAGAAAAATCTACCGATCAAACGCGTCAAACACGGAAAAAATAAGTCTTGGAAAAATTACTAAATTACTGCTAGACTTTTGGACAGGCCATCATTTTCAGAAAGTTTCGTATACTTTTTATGATGGGGTCTTATACTATCATGGAAAAATTAAAAAAAGTCATGGAAGTATTCAAGCACAGTTAAGGAACAACAGTCCTGGATTTTTCATCAG
>JAAAKG020202540.1:0-23392 GCA_010014905.2 Druon quercuslanigerum
TTCTAGGCCACCCTTATAAATTTTGAGCTGCTGAATCCGAATCTGGCTTGATAATTTTTCCTACACGTCTTAGTTTTCTTCTAGATGCAAAAAGTGGGGAAAAGCCTAAGGATTTGCTGGTCACACAGTCCATACCAAAAATTTGTCTGCACGAGACAAGTTTGTGGGCTCTCCTTATGGATTTTGAGCTGCTGAATCCGAATCTGGCCTCGGAATTTCTTGTACACGTCTCAGTTTTCCCCTAGATTCCGAAAATAAGTTCAAACCTAGGGATAATTTGCACGTTATTTTGATAATATACGACTTGTAGAGACTTAGTTTGTGCACAGAAATTCTCTGTTGTACCTTCTGTTACCAGGCAATTCTAGTGGAAAAAAGAACAAAAACCTCATATTCTTCCACAAGGGTAGCCTAGTAACTTGTCTCGTGCAGATACATTTTTTGTATGACCTGTATGACCAGAAAGCCTTAGGCTTTTCCCTACTTTTTGCATCTAAGGGAAAACTGAGACGTGCAGGAGAAATTCTGAGGCGAGATTCGGATTCAGCGGCTCAAAATCCAAAAGGGTAGCCTAGTCACTTGTCTCTTGTAGACAACCATTAGAGAGACTTGTACGGGCGATATTCAGAAAATAATTATTATGGACAATTCTGAATAAAATTTAGAAAAACGTATTATTTTCGAAGAAAAATATTTTTGACATCTAAAAAGTTCTAAATTCGAAGCCAAGTTCTCATAAAATATGTTTTTTTTTTAAGAATATGAATCAAGCTATTTTTTCTTCCTTATCCTAAAATAGTCGTTACACATGCGAGACTCAAAGACTAAAAGAAAATCTTGAAAAACCTAAACCTTAATTTGTAATCATTTTTTATTTTCAAGATTTTATAAATTCCAACACTTGAATGTTTCTATTTAAATTTAATATTTAGAAGCAAATCTTTTGCGTTTTTCTATTTAGCCTAATGTTTACGTCTAAGCCTAAACGATTCCAGATGGCCTTGACTTGTAGAGGGAAATGATGGAAAACCTGTTGGAGGACGTATCAGACTTCGATATTGCACAGGAGGCAAACCATCTCTGTTCAGTGGACGAATCTTGGCAGGAGTTGTGTCAGTTGCTTCCATGATTTCGACAGGTATATCATTTTCGAATACATAATAAAAATGACCATATACGTTCAGTCCGAAGACATAACCATCGGGTGTGTATAATTTAGTAATTTTACGAATTCTTGTTCTTGGTTTAATGACACCGCTTACCACTTCGAAATGAAGACCATTATCGTGCATTGATGGTCTCTCTCGATGTGCCCCTCGCCGTTCGTTGACAGGAGGAAATCTTGAATTTGGAAACTCGCTCTGTGAACCTAATTCTGCAGAAGACAATAAAAATTTATCTATTTAATGTCAGAATATTAACAAGTTTAAACGAGTGTGGATTTCACAAGATCCAAAATACGCCTAAAAGGATGATGCAGAGTAGAACGGTGACTGTCGCCCAGCATACACCAGAATTGAGGCCCAGAAGAGATCGAGGGGATCAGAGGACATCCCACCTTGGGGGTGGGAGGCTAAGCCTATAGAGGCACAAGCCAGCCCGGCAGTGGGCGAACAGGGTATCCTCCAGGGCTGGACAGACAGCTGCCCTGAGTACTAACCACCTGATAGTGGTGTTGACTGATACGAGCTACCCGGACCTGCTGCTCACTGCGGAGCAGTTTGAACTCTTTAGGGAGGTAACCTGGAGCAGCTGACTAAGCGGCTAAAGCTGGGCTGAAAAATATAGTGGCCAAGACAAGACCCTGGGAATTCAGCCCCTGATTTAAGAGATGATCCTGGCAAATCGTTAGGCACAATCGGCCTCAGTGAGAGGACGCAACGGGAGCTTCCAAACAACTCCCAGTTATGCAGAATCCCAAGTTCCTGACGAAGGCTCTTGGGGTCCTGGACAATAGGTCCTCCTACCACCTTGAACAGGTTAACTTTAGGGTTGCCAGTCAGACACAGGAGAAACCTCTCGTGACAGGAAATTATAACTAGAGCTATGGATGGATTAGAGGAAGAATTATATGGAGAGATAAGTTTATGCCGGAATACAATAAGGAAGGGATGAAAAGGAGTAAAGAAAAGGTGGAATACTTTCTAGGAAAAAGAGAGGAGGGTATGTTAGTAATGGAGGGGGAGGGATTTTAATGCACGGTTGGGAAGGGAAAGGAGCATTTACATGGGAGGGGAGAGCTTCAAGCGGAAATTGAAGTATAAAATAATAAATAAGGAGGGGGAGATTTTAAGAGAATGAATGAAAGATAGATCCTGGGCTGTGGCGAATGGCATGGTGAACGGGGACGAAGAGGAAGAATACACGTACGTCAGTAAGGTAGGAGTAGCGTCGATAGACTATGATAGATATTGCAGAATTTAAAAGAGAATGTAAAAGGGTGTGTGCAAATGAAGGTATTTAGGAAGAAGACGATAGGAATGGTGAATACTTAGTAGGATAGGGAATAAAAAAAGATGAAAAGAAAGGTAAACAGCAAGTACAAGAAGTGGAACGAGGATATAGTGAAAAGAGAGAAGTACGTAGAAATGAGGAAGGGGTTTGTATTGATATGTAAGGAGAAAGAACAAGAAAGAAAAAAAATCTGGAAGAGAATTTGTGAACTGTTAAGACAGAGGGGGACGTGTGGAAAATAATGAATAGGTTTAGGAAGAATAGTTTGGAGCTAAGTGAGTAGAAGAATGATGAAGGCAGATATTGAGGAACTCAATGACGAGGAGATAAAGAAACAGATAAGGAAGTTAAGAAGGTCAAAAGCAGCAGGGAGGGATTCCCAGGAGGGTCGAGAGAGGGGTTAATAGTGCCACTGTATAAGAAAGGAGATAGGAACAAGCATGAACATTATATACAGATTACGCTAATGACTACAGCATGTATAGTATGCGCGATGGTGTTGACGGAGATGGTGCGAAAGGATTGCGATGGGACAGGAATATTGCCGCAGACGCAAGCGTCTTCGGCAGATAGGGGTAGGTTGTGGGAGGTAAGATGGAGTAGAGGGGAGTGGAGAGAGGCCTGAACGATAAAGTAAGGAAGGTACATGAAGTGACGAAAGATAGAGTGAGAGGAAGAGAGGGAATTTCGGAGGGTTTCTGGATGGATAGGGGTTTAAGGCAAACGTGTTCGCTTAACCTAACGCTATTTGCGATTTTAATGGCGGATATGGAAAGTAAGCTACGTTCACTAAAGGAGGTTGGAGGGATATGAGAGGTCAGTGGATGTGGAAGGGAAAGAAGGTGTTGGAGGTGGAAGAGTTTGTCTACCTGCGGGCTTCCTGTTTCTGAGGAATGTGGGAGTGGATGGTCATATAAAAGATAAAATAAAAGTGAACAAATGCGGTGTTGAGACAGGTGAGGTTGCTGGGAAAGAAGATGCTCGCAAATGATTTTGGAAGGAAAATGAAATTGTTCGACTCGTTAGTGATAAGTGTCTGATTTGATGAAGTGGAGTTGTGTGTGTGTGGGGGGGGGGGGTATAGAAAGTATGGAGTTAAATAAGATACAGGAGTGGTATGTAAAATGGACATTGCGGCTGGCAAGAAATACGCCTAATTATATTCTCAGGGTGTAGAATAGGAGTGAGATAGAGATGGAGGTATCGATACATGAAATGGGAGATAAAACGGTAGTAGCTTTGGTGAAAGGGATGATAGGTAATATGGAGAGGAAGAGAAAGAAAAATTGTAAATACGAGATGAAGCAGATATAAGTAAAATTTAAATATGGTAAATAGTACATACACGGAGAGAAGTTAGGTAAAACCGTCGCGCTAACTTTGAGAGAGCTGTTGCACTTCTGTTTGGTATAACGTCTGCTCCAGATGCGGGGCACTTGTTACCCCAAACTTGCGTAGATCAGTCGCTACAAAACGTGGGTAACTGTAACACACGCGTTGTATATGCAGAACGGCTCGACTAAACGGTTAGTTAAACCGTCCGATGAAAAGGAAAAAAACAAAAAAAACGGTCCGGTCTGTTCGGGGTAATCAGAGAAGCCATTCTAATAAACAGAAATGGCGCTGTTCACTGTGTGATTTTCGCGATAAATGTACGTCTCGGTTGAGCGGCTCTACCAAACTTCTATCCGTGTAGGTATTAGATATTAGCCGCAGACGCAGAGTTTTGAAATTCGAGGAAAAGCGAGGAAGCAGGGACATGCGCGGAAGGCAAGATGAATCGAGGAAGGCAAGGCGATAAGAGCGCAATTATATGCTTAATAAAAGGAAATTCAAGATTGAATAATTTTGTTTGAAAATGTATTAAATTGAATAATTGGAACACAAGGTCTTCCGAATAAAAAATATTTGATTGAATCTATCTATATTCAAATTGATATTATTCTAGCACATAAAATTGAATTGAATTTTGTTTTTTAATTAAAGTTTACTAAACTAAAGTGAATCTTAGTTCAATATGATTGCAATCCATAACAATTTTATCCCAGTCCAGTACGTTCTAACAAATTCCGATAGGTTCAAACGTATTCAAATAAATTATATTGAATTCAACTGAGTGCTTAATTTTCTAATGCAGTCGTTAGTTTACAAATGTAATAAATATATTAATATTGTTGAAACGATATTTACCGATAAAATTAAATAGAATCGTTAATGCGAAGAAGAAGCTAAAAATAAAAGGCTTCATCTTGCCTGGATGATGAAACCGTTTGTTTTAGTATTTCCACAAGAGTCAACTAATTAATTTCTAAAGCACTTAATTACTTATATATATACAGCTGTTACAGTATATATCAATCCGAATGATTCCGGTTTCGCTTAATTAGAGTTGGGGGATTTATAGGTCTGTACAGATTCATTTACTTTTACGTCAGACATTTATTTTGTACAGTCAAGTATTCATGGTATCATTTAATCTGTATCATTTTACTGATCTGAAAGCCATTATTTTTAAAATCTCTAGTAGCGAAATTGTTTGTTTTATTCGCAGTATTAATACCAATAACGTAAATAATGAAAGATTAGATTATTCTTGCGTAAGAAATTTCTCTTCGTAAAAAATAATATAATTAAATCTTTAAACATTTTTTATCATGTCGCACTTGATTACCTCAGAAAATATGACCAAAGTCAGATTGAGTATACTTGAAACAAAAATTTCAAAGTCCATTTTCAATTATTTGTACAAAAATTACTGGCCTACTTTTATCTTTAAGGGATTTAAAATAAATATCTTTTTTATTTCGAATTATACCAAGCATAAAGGATTTTGAAATTAAATTGAAAGCTTTTTTCCAAAAACTATAAATTTTTTTAAGAATTTCGAAGCTATAGGTCTCATTAAAAATTTAAAACAAATATTCGCTCATTTTACTTTTTATTTCATGAGGGATGAGATTTCGGTTTTTTTCAAAGTATAAAGACCTTTTTTGTAGAAATATTAATGCAAAAAAACTTTTTCTGATTTAAATTAGTCCCTTTTGGATAGTAATTTATTCCCATAACCATAAAAATACAAAAATACAATAGGTCAGAATATTAATTTCGAATCAAGGATTGTCTTCAATTCTTTTATCAAATTTGAATTATGTTAATGAAAAAAGATTTATTGTAAAAAACAGATTTTTCATATATTAAAAATAACCATAATTTTATTACTTTTCATTATAGTTGTCCATTTTTCTTAAGTCAAAGAGTCTGTTATGTAATACATGTAATAATCTGTTATTTGATAGAAATAGACTCTTCTATGGACCAAAAAATTATTGAAAATTTTTTGTAGTTACATTTTTGTTAGTTAAAAATAATATAATAATAAATTCAAATTCTTTCTTGTACATTTTGCAAATCTTATCCTATATTATGTTTCAATTAATTTTTCAAACAAAATTTACTTTTAGTTTTTTCAGCGATTTTGATCCTTTTAAAATGCGTAAAAAACGTATATATTTTGTGTTCGATAGCTTAAAAAATATGTATTGCGTTTTAAAACTTTTTCGCGTTTTCAATTATTTTCTGATCGTTTTAAACGTTCTCTATAAATTCATTTTTCAAAATAAAAATGACTTTAAATTTCCTAGCAAACTTAAGAATTTTTTTTTATTTTCTTGAAACGTTTAAAGATCCTTAAACATCCTTAAACTTTTATTTCGAAATCTTGAACAATCTAAATTTAGTTTTTTTTTAAATTTTTTCCAGTTTTAAATCAAGTTTGGATCTTCTCAAAACTTTTAAATATCTCTTAAATTAACTTAAATTTTTTTCCAAATTGATAAATTTTCAATTGTTATCTATTCATCCAATTTCAATAATTTCACTTGCATATTAAATATGTTAAATAGAACAATTAAAATAGTATCGTTTAATGTTTAAATTGAGCGCACTAAAATATTAATGATTAAAATCTTTTTGTTACAAATAATTCATTTTAAAATTATTTAGTATTTAATACTTGATTTATACCTGCTCATTTTAAATAAAAAGTAAACTATTGCAAAATATTACTTTAAAAAATTCAAATTAATGGATCATTAATGTGAAACTGTTTTAAAATAATGAAAAGTTTATAAAGTTTCAATTGACCGTTTATATTTCTTTAAAATATTTCTTTCCTAATATTTTAATATTTTTTCCTAATATTTCAAATTTTGTGAAATTTTCTATTTTTTGCAAAGATTTGTAATTTTCTACCATATTTTACGTGAAATAAAAAATGTTTTTTATGACGTCAATGAACCAAATTTAAGAACTGTATACTCCAGTCGTTTTCAGCAATATCTCATAGATTTTTACAAGAAAGTAAAAAACTTATTAATAAAAAGTTCTACAATTTTTGAAATTGTAAAAAGTTTTACCTTATTGTTATTTTTTCACTTTTCTACAAGAAGATGCAAGACAAATATTAGCTACTTGTATTTAAGTATATTTTTTGTTAAATCTTGTTCATTTTTTTACAAAAAATTGCAGGTTTTAACAAAAAATGTTGTACTTTCTTTCAAACTTTTTTCCTCCAGGGTAGCAAATATAGTAGTATACTATTTAATTAAATATTCTTACAAATCGCATGGAAAATAATTTCTATATTTATACAAGATAGAACCAATCATTCACATTTTAATACTCTGCCTTATCTATTCATATATATACTATTTTAGATAATTATTACAATAAACCAGCAAAGGAAATATTGAATCAAGTCTACTTTATACTTCAATACTGTTCATCTTTTACTAACAAATATTTAATAAATAAAATATTAATAATAATATTAAATTTAAATAAATAAAAAATTAATATTAATATTAAATATTTAATGTTTTTCAGTATTTTGCTCAAATTAATCTTTTTGCATTATTACACTATTGGTGTGAGATAAAGGTAAAACAATATTTTGCTATAAAGTAAGATAACAGTATTTTCTCGAAACAAAGAATATTTTCTTAGATCAAGAAGATATTGTATTAATTCTTTTTCCGTGTAATTGCGTACAATTTCACATGTGAAAATTCATCTAGAAGTGGACCTTGGACCAAAAAGATCTCGTAATAATTCAAATAAATCGTTTACTACACACGTAAAAATTGAACAAGTTTTAACAGAATGATACATTTTAAATAAATTATTTTCTTTCATTGTTTCTAATATTTATTTATTATTAATTATTATTAGTTATTTTTAGTTTTTTCTGCAACTTTAAACTAAGAGGGGGGGGTCAAATCTTACTATTTCTTATTACCAAAAATATGAATCAAAAAAATGTAATAGTTGGTATTTTACCCAAGGAAATATTTAAATTTGAAATTAAAAAAACAGTTGAACTGAACTAAAAAATTTTCAACAAAGAAGATTATTTTTTTCCCCAAAAATGCGAAATTTCAGCAGCATGCATAAAACCAAAAAACGGAATTTCGATAAATTTTGTGCATATAAAACTAATTATTACTAAAATAATACAGATTGAATAGTTAAATTTGCATTTCAAAATTTTTTTTAAATAACAAACGAAACTTCTACAAAAATTCGAGTTGTCTATGCCAACCAATTGGAATTAAAACCGTAAGATATGAAGTATGAGCCAAAAAATTCATTTTTAACTAAATAAATAGATTTAAAATTAAAAAAATTATTTCTTAACCCAAAAAAGAAATTTCAAGAAAATACATAAATTTTTAACCAAGCAGTTAAATCTTCAACCAAGAAGCTTAATTTTCTGTCGAAAAAGAGAAATTTTCAAAGAACTAAATAGATTGTCAAACAAAAAGTTACATTTCTAATCTAAAAAAATCTACTTTTAACCAGAAATGGAATTACTAAATTTTCATTTAAAAAAATTTGTTTAACGAATCTTTTTTTATTTTATCTCTAATAATTGAATTTTTACCTAAGAAAGACATTTTCAAGAAAATTAATAAATTAGAGGATTATTTTACTAACAAAGATCACGAATTTTTAACAAGTTACATACATTTTTAACCAAATAGTTAAATTTTTAAACAACAAAGGTCAATTTTTAATAAAAAATTTAATAATTAAATTTTCATTACCAAAAATGAAATGTTAATAAAAAATAAATCTTCTACAAAACATAAATAATTACATTTTCAACCAATTAGTGAAATTTTCACTTGAGAAGATTATTTTTCTGCCAAAAATGACGATTTTTTACCAAAAGTTACATATATTTATAACCAAATAGTTAAATCTTTAAAATAAAAAGATTGATTTCTAAGCAAGAATGGAACAGTTAAATTTTCATTAAAAGGCAAAATTTAACAACAACAAAATAATTTATAATTAAGTAGTTCAAATTTCGACTAAGGATTTTAATTTTGATACTAACAAGGTGTATTTTTACCAAAGATGTTAATTTTCAATCGAATAGTTCAGTTTTATGTTAAAAAATTAGTTTTTAACCAAAAAATACATTTTTAATCAAATACATCAATTTTGAAGCAAATAGTTAAATTTTCGAACAAGAACATTATTTTTCTACAAAAAAGACGAATTTTCAAAAAAAAAGATAGTTCATATTTCAACAAAACAAGTTTTTAAATTTAAAGAAAAACAAAGTGAATTGAACCAAGAAAGACAAATTCTCGACAAAACGCAAAAATGTGTACCAAATAGTTGGATTTGCAAACAAAGGATAATAACTTAGAATTGAATTTGTTGAATTTTTAGCCTCGTAATATTTCTTGCTTAATTTTCAAACAACAGGATGAATTTTTTATAAAACACCCTAATTTTCAACCTGAAAATATAAATTTCCAACACAAAAAAATGGAATTTTCGATCAAATAGATCTTCAATCGAAAAAAAATGAATTTTTAATAATAAATTAGCTGTTTAGCAGTTTCTCTTTCCTATACTTAAAAAGGGACGTAATTTTAAAATAGATTATACAAAAAATTTTTAAATATTAAGTTTAAATCATTTTTAGAATAATAATTATAATTATTAATTTCGTATTGAAAGATATAAATATAAAAAAATATAATGAACGATTTTATGTTGAAAACATAATTTTTTAATAATAAACTAGCTGTTTAGCAAGGTTTTCTTTCCTATACTTAAAAATAGATGCAATTTTAAAATACATTATGAAACAAATTTTTAAATATTAGGTTTAAATAATTTTTGGAACAATAATTATTATTTTGGTATTAAAATCGATAAATATAAAAATACAATGAATTATGAAACCAATTTTAAACATTAAGTTTAAATAATTTTTGGAAGAATAATTATCAATTATTATTTTGGTATTGAAATCGATAAATATAAAAATTATAATGAACGATTTTATGTTGAAAACATAATTTTTAATAATAAACTAGCTGTTTAGCAAGGTTGTCTTTCCTATACTTAAAAATATACGCAATTTTAAAATACATTATGAAACAAATTTTTAAATATTAAGTGTAAATAATTTTTAAGATAATAATTATTAATTATTCATTTCGTATTAATATAAAAAAATATAATGAACGATTTTATGTTGAAAACATAATTTTTAATAATAAACTAGCTGTTTCGCATGGTTCTCTTTCCTATACTTAAAAATATACGTAATTTTAAAATACATTGAAACAAATTTTTAAATATTAGGTTTAAATAACTTTTATGATAATAATTACTAATTATTGATTTCGTATTAAAATCGATACATTAAAAAAAATGAACGATTTTATGTTGAAAACATAATTTTTAATAATAAACTAGCTGTTTAGCATGGTTGTCTTTCCTATGCTTAAAAATATACGCAATTTTAAAATACAATATGAAAAAAAAATTTTAACATTAAGTTTAAATAATTTTTGGAACAATAATTATTAATTATTATTTTGGTATTAAAATCGATAAATATAAAACAATATAATAAACGATTTTATGTTGAAAACATAATTTTTAATAATAGACTAGCTGCTTAGCAGGGTTTTCTTTCCTATACTTAAAAATAGACGCAATTTTAAAATACATTATGAAACAAATTTTTAAACATTAAGTTTAAATAATTTTTAGAATAATAATTATTAATCATTAATTTCGTATTTAAAGCGATAAATATGAAAAATATAATAAACGATTTTATGTTGAAAACATAATTTTTAATAATAAACTAGCTGTTTAGCAGGGTTCACTTTCCTATACTTAAAAATATACGCAATTTTAAAATACATTAGGAAACAAATTTTTAAATATTAAGTTTAAATAATTTTTAGAATAATAATTATTAATCATTAATTTCGTATTGAAAGCGATAAATATAAAAAAATATAATGAACGATTTTATGTTGAAAACATAATTTTTAATAATAAACTAGCTGTTTCGCATGGTTCTCTTTCCTATACTTAAACATATACGCAATCTTAAAATACATTATGAAACAAATTGTTAAATATTAAGTTTAAATAATTTTAGGGATAATAATTATTAATTATTAATTTCGTAATTATATAAAAACTATAATTTTACTTATTACTTATTACTTATTTATGTTATGATTTTATGTTGAAAAGATAATTTTTAATAATAAACTAGCTGTTTAGCAGGGTTCACTTTCCTATACTTAAAAATATACGCAATCTTAAAATACATTAGGAAACAAATTTTTAAATATTAAGTTTAAATAATTTTTGGAATAATAATCATTAATTATTAATTTCGTATTAAAATCAATAAATATAAAAAAAATATAATAAACGATTTTATGTTGAAAACGTTACAATTCAAACTGCTTATTTTAGATTACGTACACATTTTGAAAAATAACAATATTCCGAATTAAATGAAGAGCAATTAAACTTATCATTTTTAAATAAAAGCGTTTAAAACTGTTTACTTTGAAGTAAAAATATTTAACCTGAAGCTCTCAAAATTAAAAAATTTCACACTAAATTATTGAAAATGAGATAATTTCATTTAAAAGGGATTTTAATTGTATTATTTTCTAGTTAAAGCGTTCAAAATTGAGTAATTTCAAATTGAAAAGTAAATTAAATGCTTCAAAGTCAAAGCTGCTGAAATTATAGAATTTTACATTGTTAATTAACAATTTTTCTAAAATAAAAAAATTTTAACGTCATTATCAGTTCAAAATGTAAATTTTTCAATTATAACCGCCGAACGTTGAAACTTACACGAATCCAACCATTGTGATATCAAAACGTTTGTGTACTCAAACACTTAAAAAAATTATTATTTAAGTAAATTTAAATTTTCAAGAAAAATATTTTCAAATTGTTAATTATATTTTTTTCTAATTTTTATTAAAATGTTATTAAAATATAAAATTTAATTAAATGTTTAAAAATTAAAATTTTTTCACTGTTAGCACTTAATTTCAAATTGTTACTCAATCTTTAAATATGCAAATCAAAAAAATTTCCATTTGAAATGATTAATTTAATTTTGATTTTTGAATAAAAATTGGAACATTTAAAAACATTAGATTGAAATTTTTTTTAAAAATTACAAATCAAGATCGCTACGATTCCACTTTTTTGAATTTGCATCGTCTTAAGCATTTCAGTTCGAAATTCTTTTAATACTCAACTTCATTTTTTATTTGACAAATGGTTTTCTAAATTTTTTATTATTTTTAATTTATTCTGGAGGCCCGAAAATAATATTTATCATAACAAATCCTTAAAACGAAACAATTGGAAATATTTAATTCGAAAATTACTAAATTTAAATCTTAAATTATTAAATTATTCCAAAAATGTTTAAAAATAGATGCTTTCTAATTGAAAACATTTTAAAAAATTAAATGCAATCTTGATCCTCTAAAAGTTAAACAATTCCCATCATTATTTAAAAACTGAAAGATTATTAAATATTTTTAAATTCACTGGCATGATTCTTCAAATTCAATTATTATTTTAATCTGGAGTGCAAAATTAATAGCTTGAAAATAAAGGAAAACAAATATTGAGAATTTTATCAGATGTCAAACTGAGGTTACTAATAAACTGTTCCATTGACATGACAGAAAAATTCGCGAGACCAAAAACAGTCAAAAAGTAAGCGAAAACATATTGTCTTCACTAAGGAAATAATAAATAAATCTTAGATTATTATTTGGCATATATAATAAATCACAGTTTGTTTTAAAAACTCCTGCATTTTAAAATTCCCCGCGGTTTTTTTTAAATTGACAGCAGCGCCACCACTGATGTTGAGTCTAGCAGACGACGTGCCGCCGCCGTGGCCACAAGTCGGTTGTTTTTTTTCGGTTCTAATAATAACAATCGTGTTCAGTGTGTTATTATGACTAAATGATAGTCATTTTCGGATGCTAAAATGGACCAGTTAATTATTCTAGTAGCTGCAGCTCATTTACTTTACTGTCCTTTCACCAAAGTCGAGGAAAGTTTCAATTTGCAAGCGATTCACGATGTTCTCTATCACGGTTCTAACCTAACGCAGGTAAATTTATATACTTTTTATCCTTTTTAGTGGCTTAAAATGAGGGCAAAATACTTCTGAAAACCCGGAAATGTTATGATTGAGTTAGAGAGAGATATTTGTTCAGTTGACAGGTTGCCGACGCCTCGGAGAAGAGAAGTTACGCAAAAATCACTGTCGTAAATTTAGAAACACACGCCACGTATTTATAAACTGCCTGTCAGCTGATCCGGCTTTTCTAAACGGATTTCCTATTTTCTGAACATTCTTGATCTTAACCATACTTTTAATTTTAGTCCCTTATTTTTTAAACTCTCGTTTATCCTCAAAACAAGTATTTTTTTTGGAGATTTCCGATTTTGAAGAATTATGTTTTTTTACATTATCATCATAATAAGATGATATTGTTTTTGTGTGAAAAAAGTAACTATAGGGAATTTCTTTAAATAGTTTAAATCTCCACCTTTCTATGGGAAATGACAGTGAATTTATTTTTTGACTGGCAATTTTACCAATTTTTAGAAGAAAAATCTATACAAATTTTGTTTGAAAAGTTTTAAAAATAATTTGCTAAATTCTTATCTTTTTTAATTGTGCTATCTTTTTTAATTAGACTATCATTCAGTTTACAATGCGTAATTCGAAAATCTTTTACTTAAAAAAATTTCCATTTTTATTTTTAAGCGTACATTTTCAGTTTAAAGAATTTTAAAATATTGTCTTGAAGACTTAAAAATAATAATAAAAGCGTTTCAAGTTGACAGTTTTTGATAAAAAAAAACATTTTTATTTAATCGACTATAAGTATAAATAAATAGTTTCTTTAATGGATCTGTACTTCGAGTATTAAAAAGTGATCAATAGTTGAGTTGACAAAACGATTCTAAATTCAAGAATTTCCAGATTTTAACGTTAAAAATTGAAGAAATTTAAATGAAATAAATATCAAATTTAAAATCCTAATTAACTTCCAATAATTAAATTAATAAGCATATTTTCTGAAAATAAAATCAAGAATCCAACGACCCATTGCAATCTGAAAAAAAACTTCCTTTTTTTCCCCTAAAAAGAAAATAATTATTTGGTCGTTGGATTCTTGATTTTATTTTCAGGAATTCTACTCATTTCATCGAAAGTTTTACTCGTTAAAAAACGTAGGGGTCCAATTTCAATCCCGTAAACTATTTTCAAAATAAAAATAACTTAATAATAATTATATGATCAAATTAAATGCTTTTATTAAATTCAATTTAAACTTTTTTCATTAAGAAAAATAATATTTATTCAATTATTAGCAGTCTTTAACTTTTCTTTTAATGAGAGATAATTTAAATTAAATATTTAAAACTAAAAAATTTGAAACTTAATTGTTTACCAGAGAAAGCCGGAAATCGTTAAAACTTTGAAAGTTACAATTTTAGTTGTTGTATTTAAAAAATGTTAAATTTGTAAGTGAAATCGTTGAATTTTCATATTTAAATAACAGTTGAACACTTATTATTTTTAGTAAAAAATTTAATAATTTTAAGAGATATTCAGAAGTTTTAAAACAAAACGAAGATTTTTGCAGATTTCAAACAAAAAATGTAGAAGCTTTTTAAGAATTGTCAAAGGCTTCAAAAGAATTTCAAAAGAATAAAAAAATTATTTTAGGATTCACAGGAAAATTGAAAATCATTTTTCATATTGAAAAATTTTAAAAGGTTTTAAAAGATTCATAAAATTGTCATAAAGAATCTGGAAGATTTTAAGGCAATTTTTTTAATTTGCAAGATTTTCTAAAATTTTCGAAAAATATCTTTTAAAATCTTTTTAACTATTCTCTTAATAAAAATTATCAAAGTGAAAAATAAAATCGGTAAACACTTCGTTTCAATTATTTGAAATCATTTCAAGTATTGAATTAATTTTTAATCTTTTCAACACTTCTAAATATGTCTTAAAATTCAATAATAAGTGTTCGGTTGTTATTTATACGTAAAACCTTTGAGGAAATTTTTTAAAATTTGCAAGATTTTCTAAAAATTGTGAAAAAATGTTTAGATTTTTCAATATTTTGAAATAAAATGTTGAGATTTTTGAAGGGTGTTTAAAGCATTTAACGGGAAAATAATAAAACTTTTAATATAAGAACATTTCAGTAGGAAAAAGGTAATTTTTAATTTTTTTAGCTTGAAATTCCCTAAAATTACATAATTTTGACAATTTTTAAGTATATTGATTGATTTTTTAATATAATAACGCGTATTTATATTTTTGGAACTGAATCTGAATCTTTAAACTCTGCATTTCATTCAAAATTGTTCAATTAAAAAGTGTTATTACCTTCTATTTTGTACAGATAAATTATTAGGCACTTAAAAACAATATTTTTGAATGAATCGAATTTAAAAATTCAATTTTAAAAGTTCAAAATTCAATATTCAGCTTGAGAATTTTTCATTTTATTGTCCTCGAGAAATGTTTTCGAACCGGGAATATTTCCGGCACACAATTAATTATTGTTTAAAACTTACATTTTCCCTACACAGAATATTTTCCACGCCGAATAAATCTTACAGAAATAAATCCTGTGCACATCTTAATTTAAAATCATCTCATTGCAAAATTTCAAATATTTGTATAAATTCTTGTCTAAATTCGTTCTAAATTTTTATAAATTCTTGTGAGAAATTAAAGCTCAAAATATACACAAAATATACACAATAAAAATACAAAAAATTTTAAATTCTTTAAAATAATAGAAAAAAGTTCTACTTTACTACAATTATGGTTGTAATATATTGTATTTATTTTTAGATTCCTTTAAAAATTGTCTTAGCTTTTTGTACTTGTTTGTAAAAACTTTACCAGCAGGGTGAATTATGTAAAATTCATGCTAAAGACGGTATGTTTTAAAACTGGTTTTAACGTTTATTATTTATGTTTGAGAAGTGAAAACTATCTTTTAAGTAATTTTCAATTGTTTAAACAATGTTTGTTACCTGTAAATCGTGAAAAGTAATTATTTTTGGGATAAATTATACGTAAAATAACGTAAAGGGTTATTATTTTGCTTGGATTAATGACACATTTACCGCATGTTAAAAGTATTTTTTCATTGTTTAAAATATTTACCAATTCGTTAAACAATTTTCATTTGTTTCAACCATTTTTTTATCCTGTAAATTGTGAAAAATTATTATTTTCTGTAAGTAATGCCCGCGTTAATGAATGTCAAAGTCCTATTTTTTGTCACAGACAATTTGCGATGATTGTAACAATAATATTTGCTTCTTTTCATAGGAAAGATGAAGGAAATTCTAATGTTTTTAAATCTCTTGCACTATATATTTCGCTTATTAAACAGGTTTTTGTTTCATAAATGAAACCGATTAAAACAATATAACTATCAATAACGTAACTAACAAAAATTGTTTTAAAAAATTCTTATTTTCTATTGGTTACAAGTTCTGAAATAAGGTAGTACTGAGCAATAAGCTAAATCAAAAAAAAACAGAAATAAAGTGAGATGAATGAATTGAAATGAAATGAAAATTTTTTTTTAAAAACTAGAATATTCTTAACTTTTCTTATTAAAAGGCGCCAGTGTATGATGATTAATTGTTTAAATAATTACAAACTGGCTTTCACACAAAATATCACTCATAGTATTCATTAAATGTGTCATTGATTGCAAACAGTAATAACTGTTAAAGATTTACTGGGGAAAAAATTCATTTATCAAATGAAAATCGTTTAAATAATGGCCAAATATCGTCAAATAATCTATTACTTTCAACATTCATTAAGTGTGTAATTAGATCCGGCAAATAATAACTGTATACGAATAAAAAGAAAAAAATGCTTAAAAAAATTCAAATTATTTAAATAATGACCAAATTTGTCAAAGAAGAAATATGATATGTTAAATCTATCAAATGTATCAATAATCCTCCTGAAAAATAACTTGTCACGTTTTTACATGCGAAAAAAATTGTTTGGACAGATAATAATTGTTTAAACAACTGAAAATTAGATCAAAAATACTGGGAATATGTCCATCGAATAAAAAAAATTAATTTGTAGAAAATATTTTATTGGCGGTATTAAATATGTTGTGTAGAATACCTTTTGTGCAGAAAAATATTGGACATAATATTTTCGTGTACAATATTTTTAGAATATCTTTATATCTTCAGAATCAAATACAACTATTTAATTTTTTATAGGAAACATAGAACAGTATTAAATTCTGTGTATGAAATATTTTGTGCAGGAAAAAAGTAACAGTATTAAATTAGTTGTAGGAAATATTTTGTATATAAAATATTTAGTATATATTTTGTGTTGAATAAATTTGTATAGGAACAGCGTTTTCTCATTTTTAAAAGACTAGTTGGATTAAATTGTGTTTGGACACACAGTTTCAGGGACGAAAAATAAAGATTGAGTTCATTAACCAGCTGTTTTGGATAAAAATTAAAAAAATTAGAGCATTTTTAACAAATTTTGCACCATTTTTTTCAAGATTCAAAAATGTTATGTACGGCTATCCGTAGCACTCGAAAACTGTAACAATTTATCCTTACGAGTTTTTTGGATATCAAGAAAATTATCAGAGTAATGTAATTTTTAAAATAAAATTTAAGTCAAACAACGCACAATATTTTCTTTAAAAAGTGAAGAAAAACGTTGTTTTTTAAATGCCCTGCAAGATTATTATAACAACTTTTTTAACTTTCTTGAAAAATCGAAAATCCAAATTTTGATCGTACAAAAATAATGACAAATAAACAAAAATTATAAAAATAAAAACATCTAAGATTTTCTTATTACCCACTTTTTGATAGGTTGCGTAGTTTTTGTTTTATTCGTATTAAATTGTAATAAAAATAAAAATTTTAATTCTTTTACAAACGTTACAAGATACTTAATAAAAAAATTAGTATAAAAAAGCCGTTCACCCAAAAAAGAGCTACAAATTTCTTTCTTAGTCACTTTTTCGTGGAACGCGTAGTTTCTTTTTAATCGTAAAAAAGTAAATTAAAAAATTAAATTTTTGGACAAACGACACACAGGCTACGAAAAATAATGAACAGAAGTTGTCAACCTGAAAAATAGCAAAACATTTGTTATAATTCATTTTTTCATGCAAGGCAAATTTTTGGATTTAATCATAAAAAATAAAATTAAAAATTAAAAAACTTAATTTTTTGGATATGCAACACAAGCTACGAAAAATAAATAACTAGAAAAAAATTTTGCACCTAAAAAAGAACAACAAATTTGTTCTTTATCATTTTTCGATCTAACGCAAAGTTTTTGTTTTAATATTAAAAAATAAAATTAAAAATTAAAAACAAAATTGTTAGACCAACGACTCACGGTACAAAAAAATGAATAAGAAATAATTAGAAAAGAGTTGTTAAACCAAAAAAAGAGCTACAAATTTGTTGTTAATCATTTTTTGATGATAAAGAATTCTTTAGAATTTCGGAAGATATGTAACGATTTTAGAGGACCTATAAGGTTTTAAGGTATTTTAAAAGATTTATCGGGGTTTTATAAGGCTTTTTTAATAATCAGTTGAATTTTTATCTTTTCCAATTATGATATTCAGTTTATAATGCAGAAATCGCAAATCTTCCACTTACAAATTTTTCATTTTCAATTTTTGTTTTTAAACGTACATTTTTTATTTAAAGAATTTTAAAGTGCAGTTTTAAAGATATAAATTATAATTTTTAAAATTGAACTATACATTTAGGATTAGAAATTGAAATATTTTCTAAGTTGGAAAAATAACAATTGCTTATTATTTAGGAATATTTGATTCTTCATGTAAAATCACATTTATTATAAATTACTTTTGCATGCAAGGCAAAGTTTTGGTTTTAATCATAAAAAATAAAATTAAAAATTAAAAAAATTAATTTTTTGAATAAACGACACAAGCTACGAAAAATAAATAACTAGAAAAAAATGTTGCACCTAAAAAAGAACAACAAATTTGTTCTTTATCATTTTTCGATGTAACTCAAAGTTTTTTGTTTTAATATTAAAAAATAACATTAAAAACAAAATTGTTGGACGAACGACTCAAGATACGAAAAAATGTAAAAGAAATAATTAGAAAAGAGTTTTTAAACCAAAAAAAGAGCTACAAATTTGTTTTAAATCATTTTTTGATGCAACGCGCAGTTTTGGTTTTAATCGTAAAAACTGAAAATAAAAAAAATTAATTTTTGGGACAAACGACACAAGCTATGAAGAAAATGATTAGACAAAAGTTGCTAATCCAAAAAAAGCTAAAAATCTGTTATTAATAATTTTTTGATAAGACGATTAGTTTTTGTTTTTATCACAAAAAATAACATGCATAACAAAATTAACTTTTTGGAAAAAGGAAGCAAACTTCAATAATATTTTATTTAACATAATTATTCGCCTAAATTGTATTCTACAAATGTATTTAGAAACACTTTACGTTAGGATGCGTATTTTTAGTTTAAATTGTACGAAATTAAATTGATAATAATAATAAATTGAATGATCGTACTTGTAATTAAAATCCTTACACTATTATTCATAAAAACTATTTAAAGCACAATGTGAAGAATTCAATTTATTACCATTTTTTTTTAGAAATGAGGAAGCTCAAAAATGTGATGTAAGTCAAACAATAAAAAATGCTCTTCGGCAACAATATGATTCTTGATTTCCTTGCATAAAAAACATGTTTAATTTGGAATTCAATAATTTGATCTCATCTCTCTCATTTTGTCTAAAAATAAATTAATATTTCTGAGAATGCAGCTGTAGAAAAGTATTTTTTTCACTGTAGTACGACCACCATGAATTTCCTGGAGTCGTGCCTAGAACATTTTTGGGACCATTAGCAATATCAGCCATCGCTTCACCTGCAGTTGCAGCAATTAAGCACTTCAATGTTAATAAATTTTATTCACAATATATTGGTAGGTTATTGTCAAATACTTTTTTTTTAATTTAATGCAGTTTTATTTGTTAACAGGCCTCACAAACTGGTCCCTATGGTACCCTAATTGAAGTGAAGATTCTAAGGAATTTTCGAAAACTTTTTAAAGTTTCAAGAATTTTCAAAATATTTCAATAGGTTTTTAAATATTTTAGGAGATTTTAGAAGATTCCAAGTGAAATATTTTAGGATAAAGAATTCTGTAGAATTTCGGAAGATATGTAACGATTTTAAAGGACCTATAAGGTTTTAAGATATTTTAAAAGATTTATCGGGATTTTATAAGGTTTTTTTTAATAATCAGTTGAATTTTTATCTTTTTCAATTGTGATATTCAATTTACAATGCATAAATCGAAAATCTTCCACTTACAAAGCTTTCATTTTTGATTTTAATTTTTAAACGTACATTTTTTATTTAAAGAATATTAAAATGCAGTTTTAAAGATATAAATTATAATTTTTAAAGTTGATTAAAAAGTGAAATATTTTCTAAGTTGGAAAAATAACAATTTCTTAATATTTAGGAATCTTTGATTGTTCATGTAAAATCAGTAATTATAAATCAAATATTCAAAAGTAAACAAAAAGCTAAACTTTGAACTTTACGATTTTATTGCTCTATTTGAAAAAATTTAATTTAAAAGTAAAATTTTTGAATTTTGATGAATAATAAATATTGATAAATATCCTAGAAAAAATTCCAGTAAGTCGAAGAGATATTTAGAAGGCCTAATTGAAAACTAAATATATATTTTTGCAGATGTCGAATAAAAAATTCAGAAGGTTTTTAAGAATTATGAAAGGCTTCAAAAGAATAAAAAACCTTTTCTTTAAATTCCTAGGAAAATTTGAAGATGACTTTTTTTTTAAAACTAATTTAAAAAGAACATTTTTAAATCTTTTTAAAATTGTGAAAAATGATTCTGGAAGATTTCTATAAAATATAATTGATTTTGCAGGATCTAAAAAAATATATGAAGAATTCGAATCTTTTTACAAGATGTTTAGAAGATCTGAGAAAATTTCAAAAATAATAAAAAAAATTCAATGAATATAAAACAACATTTAGATGTTTCAAGATTTTTTAATAAAATTTTGAAGCTTCTCAAGGCTTTTTAAACTATTTAAAATGAAAATAATTTAACTTATAAATTAAGAAGTTTTCAGTTTAAAACAAAAACGTGATCGTTTAATTTTTAATATTTCTAGCATAAAATTGCTTAAAATGATTTGCTGCTCATTTTGTATTACTTTAAATGGAAACAATTTTAGCTTCAGAGTTCGAATTTTAAAATTTTATAGGCCGTGAAAAATGTTTGAGAACAGATAAATGGCCGTAAATTTGTTTAATTTTTTTTATTCATTTACATTCTTCTAAATGTACTCAATTTTACTTAATTCAGTGGATAATTTGCATTTTTAAAAGTTTTTAATTATTTGACCCTGACCATTAATTGATGAAATTATCAAAAAATTTGAAATATATTATGGTATTTAAAAAAAAATAAAAGTAAAGAAAGCTTTAAAAAAATTGCAAGGGATTTCAAAAAATTTCAAGAGATTTGAAATATTTTAGTTTATTTTCAAAGATTACAAATAAATTTGTACTTGATTTCGGTATTTCAGTATGATTTAAAATATTTTAGGAAATAAAAAAAAATCTAGAATTTTTTATTTATTTCAATAGTTTAAAAGAATTTCAAAGACCTTGAAATATTTTAGGGTATTTTAAAAGATTCCAAGGATTTTGTAGGATTTCAAAGATTTGAAGGCATTTTCAAATATTTTGTGCAATTCATTTGGAAATCGCCATGAATTATTTAAGTTCGTTTAAATTCTTCTCAATTCTCATAATTCAATGGATTTTTAAAAAGTTTTTATTCAATTTATCTTAAAGTCTTTATAACTCGCCCTAAATTCTTGGGCATTTAATCAATTTTTTTTTCAATTCTCAAATTTTATTATAATCAATGTCTTTTTTCTATATTAACCATTTGTTCCAACTCATTTGATTTTTTTTAGATTCACCTTAAATTGTTTTGTATTCGGTAGTCACTTATTTGGTTAGAAATTAGTAGGGATTCAAAGATTTGAAGAGATTTGAATTTTTTTTGGAATTGACCCTGAATTGTTTTAAATTCTTTGGAATATTCTTTAATTATTAAAAAATATTATTATTATTATTAAACATAAATTTTCATTTTACTTGAATTATTAGGCATTTCATCAAATTCTTTTGAATTCCCTTGAATTTTTTTAAGCTCATTTTGAAATTTACTGAATTCAAGGAACTTTCTCATATTTCCAAATTATTTCCAAATCAATTGTTTTTTTTTTAAATTTAACTTGAATTGTTTTAAAGTCTTCTGAATTTATCCTCCAATTTTTTTACCCTCGAGTGCAAAAAAAGTACCATGCGAATGTGATAAAAAGGCCGCTGGTACATATATTTTATAACATAGAGATTTTGGGGCCTGTTAATCATTTTTGTCAATTTAATTTTTTAAAATACTACTTTTTTCAAAATAAATAACACAAATTCTACCATTTTTTCAGTGAGAGCGGCACTGGGATTAACAGTGATCGCAACATTTAGCCTTTATCGAAAGGCTTTACAATCTGTCTTTGGTGTAAAATTTACAAGATGGTTTGTAATAATTACAGTCACTCAGTTCCATTTTATGTACTATCTCAGTCGACCATTGCCAAATATTATGTCAATGCCTTTAGGTAAATATAATAATTTGCATGTTAAATATTGATATTATAGATTGAGGTATGGAAAAAATAATGTAATTTGAATTTAACAAAATAAGATCTGATTTTGTTTTAGTGTTTCTCGCTCTCTATGGATGGCTAAGAAAAAAGCACGTCCTTTTTATTACAGCTTCTGCTGCTGCGATTATTATTTTCAGAGTTGAATTAGCCATGCTTTTGGGAATGTTTCTCTTGTACGATATTGCGAATGCCAAAATCACAATTCCCAGGTATTTTAAAAATATTTTTCAATAAAAATGCGACGACTGAATAATTTTTAAATATTAAATTCCGAATTTGAAAATTCCCGAATAATAAAATTCCCGACAGAAAATATGACGAAGTATAACATATCCGCACTATAAAATTCCCGAATTGAAATCACAAATTTTTTTATAAATCTTATTTTTTCATTGAAAGTACAACAAGCATATGTTTTTGTTTAAAAAAAATGTATTTTTAATGTTTACAGTTTTTAAAATTAGAGTTTTAATTTAAAATAACTATAAATGAAAACAAAATTTGGCCAGAATTATTTTTTCAATTATTGTTATTTTTAATTCAAAGAAATGTATGCATTAAACATATAGTTTTTATAACAATATTTTTTATTGTATTTTTAATAAATAATATTAATTACAAAAAAATTAATGACTTGCCCTTTAGTTTAGGACATTAAAAGAGTGTACCGAAGGCTAATCTAATAGTTCAATTTTCTCAAAAGTCATC
>JAAAKG020202551.1:0-23391 GCA_010014905.2 Druon quercuslanigerum
CTTCGAACAAATTTCCAGGCGTTTTGCATAAAATTTCGAAAAAAAATTTCTAATGCATTTTTGGACCACCCTGCTGTACAAAGACTTTATTCATTTCTTTAAAATTTCATAAAGTTTTCAATAATTTAAAAAATATTACCAAATATCTCCAAAATATTTCAAATCTTTTGCAAAGATTTTTAAGTAATTCACAAGGATTTTACAAAAACTTCACAAATATTTGAAATAGATTTCACAGTTTCAACAAAAATCTCAATGATTTCCTAATTATTTCACAAAGATTTCAAGGATTTCAAAAACATTTTAAAGAATTCACAAAGACATCAATCATTTCTCAGAGATTTCAATAATTGCACATATATTACCGAATATTTAAAAAAAATTCAAATATTTGGCCAAGATTTTGGAAGAAATTACAAAGATTTTACAAGTATTTTAATGATTTCGCAACGATTTTACATAGATTTCGAAGATTGAACGAAGCTTTCAATGATTTCCTAATGAGCTCACAAATAAAAGACTTCACAAAGACTTCAATTATTTCTCAAATATTTGACAAATATTTTTATAATTTCAAAAAAATATCACCAAACATTTTAAATATTTTGCAAAGATTTCCAAATATTTAGAGAAATTGTAAAAATTTCCCAAAGTTTTCGGATAAATTTCAAAGATTGCACAAAGATTTCAAAGATTGCACAAAGATTTCAACGATTCCCAAAGTTTCGAAAATTTTACAAATATTACTAAATATGTGAAAAATATTTTAAATACGAACTGAACTGATTTTTAGAAAGATTACAATTATTTCACAAAGATTTCAGAGATTTCGGATAGGCTTAAAAGATTTCCTGGAGATAAAAATAATTTTGCCAACACTGTAAACCCCAGGAATAAATTTTATCTTAAGTTGGACATTTGTGATATGTCAAACGGCTGCGTCTAGGTTCACCGAAAAAATTTCGTCTCTAAATTTAAAAATCCTCGCGCTGTTCATATTTTAAATCGTCTCAATTTATTTAAATGATTTCAACCAAAAAATCATTCACCTACTCTTACAGAACACATAGGCTGCACTTTAGTTAGTTTGTACTTTTTAGTGTACACTCAGCCAAATTCAGTTCTTTACTTTTCTTGAATAAACCTTTAGTTTCTGTCGACCCGGATGAAAACTTAAAAAATTGTAAACAAACACTATAAAGTATAAACTAACCGAAGCGCAACCTATGTATTCTGTAAATGTATGTAAATGATTTTTTAGTTAAAATCATATAAATAAAGTAAGATGATTTGAAAAATCAATACCGGAAGGATTTTCAAAGATACGGAAGAAATTTTTTCGGTGAACTTAGGCGCAGATCTTTGACACATCACATATGTCAAATAAATATTTTCGTCAGATAAATTTTATGTATCGTTTGATAAATGTTATCTTTCGTTTGACAAACGAGCTGCAGTGTTTTTATCCAATTTAAAGATCAAATTTATTCCTAGGGTTTACTGTGAATATTAAGGAATTTTACGGAAAGATTTTTAAAGATTTTAAAAAGTTTGCAATGCTATCTCAAAGACTTTATAAAGATTGCACGAAAATTTGAAATATTTCGCAAGGATTTTGGGTAGATTTAAAAGATTTCACAAAGTTTTATACTATTGCACAAATATTCCAGATATATTTTTAAGACTGAACAAAGCAAGAAAGAATTAAAAGATCTCCAGTTCCGACTTTTCGTTGAATTTTATTTTTATTATTATTATTATACCATTAAGCCGCTTCCCTTTCGGGGTAGGCGTGACTCACTCGGTGGGGAAGGAAGTAGTGTGAGGAAGAGGTTATAAAATTTTTAGATTGATATAGAATTCTCGTGCTATTTAATTAAATAACACGTTCATTCCGCAACACTGCTCCGACCCAGGTTGCTGATCAATCTCTCTAGCAATCACCCTAAGTGAAGATCCTCACAAAGCCGTTATGTGAGGTTCCCCACTTGGGTCCATTAGTATCCAAGGTCTTGTTTCAGGCGTCGTTCCCTCTACTGAGACTCTTCTTGTTCACTATTTTCCGCCATACTTTTCTGTTCTGGCATACTTCTCTAGCTTCTTTAACGTCCATGCATTTTTTCTTGCAGGCTCTCGCGTTTCTATGGCTTCTTTTGTCCCTTCTAACTAGGGTCTCATTCACACATTCTAACAATTCTTTCCACGGTCGGCATCTGGGCACGCTGCCATTTACTTAACCTTGATATACTTGTTTCGTTTGTCGTTCATCCTTCATTCTCTCAACATGCCCGAACCATTTTAACCGATTTCTTTCCTATGTGCCAACTAGCATTTCTTCCGCACTACATTCTTTAAGGATTATCTCGTTAATTACTTTCTCCATCAGAGTTTTCCCTCATATTATGAGCTGGAATATTGAATTATGTACTGCCATTTTAGCCTTATTTGATATACTTTTACTTCTTATAAAGGTGCCTGCTCTACGAATAACTTTCTTACCATCGTTTATGCGTCCATCCTACTCCTCATCTATCTTCCCGTCCCTAGTAAATAAGCTACCAAGGTATACAAATTTATCAACTTGTTCTATTCTCTCATTCAATACAATGTTGCATATTGTTTTCTCACTTTTTCCTTCGAACTCCATAATTTTTGTTTTATTTACGTTAATTTTGAGGCCCTTGCTCTTCATGCTTGCATTCAATTTATTCAACATTCTTTGCAAGTCTTCGATAGATTCTGCCATGACAACCTTATCATCTGCGAATGCTAACCCACGTACCCTTAGTGTTGCGAGATCCACACCTTCTTCGTTGAAAAGAGCTATTCTTGAACACTTGTCCATAAATAATATAAATAGCCATGAAGACAAAAGGCATACTTGTCTAGCGCCTTGTATAGTATCGAACCAGTCACTCAATTTCCCATTTACCCTTACACTCGCTTTGCCACCCATATATATTGTTCTTATAGCTTGTAGGAGTTACTCCGTACTCTTTCAGGACTTCCCAAAGTTTGCTTCTATCTACCGCGTCGAAAGCTTTTTCTAGGTGAACAAATGGACAGAAAACTTTTTTGCCCACTCTCAAACTCTTTTCTGTGATTTGCCTTAAGCTAAATGTTTGATCCACACATGACCTTCCTGATATAAACCCACTTTGGACCTTCCAAATCCTTTCTTCTGTTATTTTCATTACCCTCCGAATAAGTATCTTAGAGTATATTTTACTTACGGTACTTAACAAGCTGATCCCTCTGTAGTTATTGCAGTCGCTTTTATCTCCCTTTCTTTTGTATATTGGCACGATAATCGCTTTTTTCCAATCACCTGGGACTTCTCCTACTTCGATGCTTAGATTTATTAGTTCGCACGGTCTATGTGGTATGAACTCACCACCGTGTTTAAGCATTTCAGCGTTACTACTGTCTACCCCGGAAGCTTTACCGTTGTTCAAATTCTTGATTATATCCCTAACCTCAGTGACACAGCCTTTCTCAATAGAGATTTGTAACGCATTGTGTTGTACATCGCAATTGTTATGTCCTATAGCTTTATTTCCGGATTGTCCCATAAAATGGTCTCGGAAAGCGTCGCTAACCCCACCTGCCTCATATTGCATTTCTGCTAAACCATTTCTCACGTTGACAAATTCTGTACTTTTAATTCCCTTCATTGCTTTATATAGTAGTTTCTTGCATCCTTCAAAGTTGTTTCGTATTTTCTTCTCTTCTTCTGCTCTAATTTTAACTTTGCTTTCTCTAAATAATCGCTTTAGTATCATCTTTTTGTGTCTGTAATCATTTATACGTCTATTTATTTCCTCATCGCTAAGACCTGTCATGTTCAACGTTCTCCTGTACGCTTATTTCTTTGTTTTTTGGGCAGCCGCAATTTCATCATTCCACCATGCATCACCAGATATTCTTCTATTCTTCTATATATTTATTTTGTATAAGCGCTGCCCAAGTTACCTTACCTATGCTTTCGATTATCTTATTTTTTAAATCTATTCGCACATCCGGTTTCTGTAGGTTCTCAATTTTGATTCGCGTTTGTCTTGCTTTCTTGGTTCTCTTTTTTCTCCATCCCCGACCCAAGTTAACGTTGGAGATCAGAAGGTAATGAACGGTATTGCATTCAGAACACCTCATGACCCTTGTATCATTGACTAGCTCTCTTAGTCTTTCATCCGCAACAACAAAGTCAATTATACTGTGGCTATTTCCTTTGGACCAGGTGTACATGTGGATCATTTTATGCCTTAACCAAGTATTTGTAATAAACAGACCCTTTTCTAAGCATAAGTCAACTAATTTATCTGCATTATAGTTTGTTCTTGGAACCCCAAAATTACCTAGTACTCTTTCTGTATCCATCCATTCATATCTCCCAGCAGAATTATTCTTTTACCGTGGTCGCAAATATTTATCGTTTCATTTAGAGTGTCCCAGAAGGCGTCTTTTACTTCTCTGGGATCACTATCAACTGGCGCGTAACATGCTATGATAAATAATCTTTTGATTCCTACTTTCATTCTAGCCCACAACAATCTAAGAGATACGAAATCATGATCTCCGAGATGGTGCTTCGCTCTTTCATTTAAACTGAGACCTACTCCTTGCCTACGATATGTTACACTATCTACTTCTGACCATATTTCAAATCCGCCTTCCAACAGTCCGGTTTCTATGTCCCTAATATCGCATCCCTTTTTCTTTGTTTCAGGTACACATAGAATGTCCAGTTTCCTTAAGTGCAAAGTTTCTCGTATTTCTTATAACTTGAGATCATTCACCCCCCTAGCATTCCATACACCCAGTCACCATTCGTAGCCTGAAACTTGACCTTTACATTGTCCTTGTACATTCCTTGTTTCAATTTAAGTTTCAGTCCTTTCCGAGGCTATTTTATTGTTTGTATTCTTCATTGTTTAGATTATACGCCCAACTACCACGTTTATGCAATAAGTTTATTTTTCGAGTCGAAATCATGTATGCATCAAGAAAAAGGTTTATCTATGCATGTGAAAATGAAAATGTGGATTTTTCTAATAGGGGTTTTCTGTTGTATTTTTTATCAAATTAATTCCATTTATTATGGCTATGTGTACCATTTCGGAAAACAAACCAGGTTATAAAAGTAAACTGAGAGAACCCAAAGATCCCAAATACAAAATTTAGAAGCTTTTTAAAAATTATGAAAGATTTGAGGAGAAATTGTTTAGGTTTTATTTTGAAAGAATAATTTTAGGTTTTGACGATTTCAAAATATGGGGTAAAAGAATATGGAAGGCGTTGAGACAATATTTTTAATTTTTCAAGATTTTCACATTTCTTAGGTAAATTGAATTTTGACAGGGTGTCAAAAGAATGAAAAAAGTTTCTTACGATTCATGGTAAATTTTTTAATGATTGTTTTGTAAGGAAATACAGAAAAAAAATGAAGAAAGATCACAAAATATTTTTCACATAGTTATTCACATACTTCAGGATATTTCACGTACTTCAAGATACTTCAAGATATTTCAAATACTTTAGGATACTTTATAATATTTCAAGATAATTCAAGATATTTCAAGGTACTTCAGAATAATTTAATGTACTTCAGGATAATTCACACACTCCAAGATACTTCACATACTTCAGGATAATTCACGTACTTCAGAATATTTCAAGATATTTCAAATACATTAGGATACTTCAGAATATTTCAAGATAATTCAAGATAATTCAGGATATTTCAGATACTTTAAGATATTTAAAATACTTCAGGATACTTTAGAAAATCTCAAGCTAATTCAAGATATTTGCAGGTCATTCAGAATAATTCAATGTACTTCAGGATAATTCACATACTTCAGGATATTTCACGTACTTCAAGATACTTCAAGATATTTCAAATACTTCAGGATACTTTATAATATTTCAAGATAATTCAAGATATTTCAAGGAACTTCAGAATAATTTAATGTACTTCAGGATAATTCACACACTTCAAGATACTTCACATACTTCAGGATATTTCACATCATTCAGAATATTTCAAGATATTTCAAATACATTAGGATACTTCAGAATATTTCAAAATAATTCAAGATAATTCAGGATATTTCAGATACTTTAAGATATTTAGAATACTTCAGGATACTTTAGAATATCTCAAGATAATTCAAGATATTTTCAGGTCATTCACAATAATTCAATGTACTTCAGGATAATTCACATACTTCAGGATATTTCACGTACTTCAAGATATTTCAAGGTACTTCAGAATAGTTCAATGTACTTCAGGATAATTCACATAGTTCAGGATATTTCACTTACTTCAAGATACTTCAAGATACTTCAGATACTTCAGGATATTTCACGTAGACAAAAAAATTAACATCTAAAATTAATAATAAAATATTTCCTGGTCAATAAACCTAAGATCAACAATGCAAATATTTCAAGACAATTCAAGATATTTCAAGGTACTTCAGAATAATTCACACAATTCAAGATACTTCACATACTTCAGGATATTTTACGTACTTCAGAATATTTCAAGATAATTCAAGATAATTCAGCATATTTCAGATACTTTAAGATATTTCAAATACTTCAGGATACTTCAGAATATTTCAAGATAATTCAAGATAATTCAGCATATTTCTGATACTTTAAGATATTTCAAATACTTCAGGATACTTCAGAATATTTCAAGATAATTCAAGATATTTCAAGGTCATTCAGAATAATTCAATGTACTTCAGGATAATTCACAAACTTCAGGATATGTAACTTACTTCAAGATACTTCAAGATATTTTAAATACTTCAGAATATTTCCAGTAGACAAAAAAATTCACATCTAAAATTAATAATAAAATATTTCCTGGTCAATAAACCTAAGATCAACAATGCAAATATTTCAAGATATTTCAAGGTACTTCAGAATAATTCACACACTTCAAGATACTTCACATACTTCAGGATATTTTACGTACTTCAGAATATTTCAAGATAATTCAAGATAATTCAGCATATTTCAGATACTTTAAGATATTTCAAATACTTCAGGATACTTCAGAATATTTCAAGATAATTCAAGATAATTCAGCATATTTCTGATACTTTAAGATATTTCAAATACTTCAGGATACTTCAGAATATTTCAAGATAATTCAAGATATTTCAAGGTACTTCAGATTAATTTGATGTACTTCAAGATACTTCATATACTTCACAGTAATTCACATACTTCAAGATCTTTCAGAGTACTGCAAAATAATTCACATGCTTCAAGATATTTTTTAGTACTTCATAATAATTCACATACTTCAAGATATTTCACGTACTTCAAGATACTTCAGGAAAATTCAACACAAGTGTACACCATACTTTACGAGTTGTCAACCCCTCGGAAAGATGGGGAAATATCTGCACGGGTAACTTCGTCAGCATCGACAAAGTTGAAACTGATAATTCCCGTAGTAGTTTTTTCCTTAATTATCTTCCAGTAGTTTCACTTCTTATAAGGGTCTTTTTAAGGCATTTAGCACATATATTTATATTTGCAACTGCACATGTGAATGAAAGTGCGTTCTTGCACGTACGAGTACCGCAAAGAGGTAAAACGATGACGAGTCAGCAGAAGAGGATTTCAACACGACCCTGCAGCATTCCCTGATGTGGCTACCAATAACTACTATAAATGGCCTCGCGACCTCCTGGTGTCATCGGCTTCCTTTCGCCACACAATCAGCTGATTCAGCTTAACTCCTGGAAGTTTCTTTCACGTACTTCCCAGACTAATTCAAATCGTTCTGGGATTTCCATGTTCAAATGCATTTTTAAGATTTGCAGATAAAACCATTTTTACTTCCTAATTGCAAAAAAAAAGTTAATGGAGGTACCCGAAAAGATACATTTTGTTAAAATTTATGTTCAGCCAAGACAGGTGAGTTTTTAATCGAATAGTTTCATTTTTTAAAAATATTTTTCAACTAAACAGTTATGTTTGGGACCAAATAGCAGAACTTTTAAACAAAAGAGACGAATAATTGTCCACAAGAAGACCATCTTTTCAGTCAATCCGAAAAGTTTAATTCTTTACCAAAATGTTTCATTTTCTACCTAAAAATTAATTTTTCAACTAAAAAGATCAATTTTCAACCAAATAGTTAAATTTTCAACTAATAACGATATTTTTTAAACCAGAAATGGAATATTTCAATTTGAAGTTGAAAAAATTAATTGTCAACAAAAAGCGTAGTTTAAACTAAAGATATACATTTTTAAATAAAGTTTTCAATATTCAACCAAAGAATGAATTTTCAACAAGTTATTTTAACTTTTAAATAATTAGTTAAATTTGCAACAAAGTTCTTGAATACACAAAAAAGTAATGATACGATATTAGAGAAAAAAATATTCATCTTCAATCAAGCACTTGCATTTTTTTAAAGATGAACTTTTAAGCAAGATGATCAATTTTCTACTAAATAAAACGAATTAAAAAAAAAAAATACATATATTTTTAGGTAAATAATTCTTTTTTCAAAGGAGAAATAATCTTAAACTGGATTATTAAAATTTTATGTAAAAAAAAAATCATTTTCAACAAAATAGTTGAATTTTCAACCAGAGATTATTTCAGTAGAATTTCCAACGCTAAAATATGAATTTTTAACAAGAAAGTTTATTTTTAACTAAAAATGTACACTTCTAAACAATATTATTGCTTAGAAGAAGGATAACTAATTTCCAGTTCAGATTTCTAATTTTCAACTAAATACAAGTGAATTTTTAAAAGACTGCTTTAAATTTTATATCAAAACGATTTATTGTTGAACGATTAATTACTAAAAAAATAAAAAAATCGCTTAAACACTTTTAAACAAAGAGATTAGTCCACAAAAAACTGGCTCTTAACTAAAGCAGTTCCAAGCTATTGAATTTCCGACCAGATAATATGAATTCTCAATAAAAGATGTAAGAGTTAATGTTTTAACCAAAATATATTTTTATAAAAAATTGAAAACAAGTAAATTCAACTAACGAAGTCGAATTTTCAAAAAAATAAATAAATTTTTAACCGAAAAGATAAAAATTTCAACTTTATGCAGAAATCGTTTCTAAATTTTCCTAAACTGTAACCGAAATTCAGCAACGGTAACTGCATAAAACTCCAGTCACATGTTTTAGAAAACTCTGCTAAAGTTTAGGAATTTTCCGTTACTGTAACTGAAAATTTTAAAAGGTTAAAAAATTTTTTTCGGTCCATTAATTATAATATAAAACATGTAATCTATATTTATCCTGAGAATATAAATAGCAAGAAAATATGAGTAAAGTTAATACAAACCACTTCTTATGTGTCTATGTTATATGTACACTCATTGTATCAAATATATGATCAGAGCCCATCTTTTATAATAAGAAGTTTTTTTCACAATTAATTCATTGAGTATATTATAGGACATAGTTATTTACATATAAACTTCGCTTGTATATAGTCTTACTATAATTTTTATTTTTAAGACAAATATATACTTCAAATTTATATTAAAATTAATGAACCAAACAATAATGTCTCTCTACATTAAATTTGTAGACAAAAATTTTCTCACAAAATTTATAAAAAATGTTATTTTATTTTTTATAAATAATATTCGTATGTAATTTTTTCTTAAAAAATTAAATTTTCAGCGAAAAAAATCATTTGTGGCAAAATAGTTAAACTTTCAACCGGACTAATTAATTTTCAACTAAAATATGAATGTTACACAAAAAAATGATTTCTTAACATAGTAGTTCAAGCAAAATTTTCAAAGTAAAAGTTAAATCCTCAAAAAGAGAGAAGATTAACTTTCAAGCAAACAGTAGCATTTTTTTTAAGAAATATGAAATTTCTACTAAAAGAAACGAATTATTATATTAAAAATTAAAATTAAAAAACAATTTGATATTCATTCAAAAAATACTTTATTTTTACATTTTAACATCAAAATATAAGTTTTCAAAAAGAAGCAGCAAATCTTCTGCGAAAATTATACTTTAATTTGTTGAATTAAATTGTTGAAGTTGAAGTTTTAAGAATAAGGAAACTTTTTGGAAAAAATGGTTGAATTTAGATACAAACAGTTGCAATTTTATCAAAAAGGTGTTATTTCTACTAAATTATATAAATTTTTCGATCAGAAAGACAAATAAAAAAATAGTTGAATTTGCATTCAAAAAAGGTTTCAGTTTGACTTTTCGGCATAAAAATATTACTATAAAAGTTACTGAATTTTGTTTTCAACCTCCTAATTGTGTAAATTTCAGTTACTTTAGTATCTTAAGCATGTCGAAATTTTCCAAAAATTTCTAATAGCGTAGTTAAATTCTGAACTAACGAGTTGAATATTTTAACCATAAAGCTGAATTTTAAACAAAAAAGTTGATTCCTCGACCACAAAAGAATTAATTTTTAACATTACGATTTTTCTACAGAATAAATGAATTTTTAACCAAATTGTTGAACTTTCAATTGAAAAAAAAAACATTTTCAATAGAAAATGGAAGAGTCAAATTTCAGTTTAAAAAATGCATTTTTTAACGCAGAAGCGAATTTTTAGAAAAAAAGATTTTAATTTTTTTTTAAACTGTTGATTTCAACCAAAATAATCGATTATGCAACAAGTGAGATGTATCTTCAAACAAGTAGTTTTTTTTTTAACTAAGTAGTTTAACTTTTACCCCGGTAGACAAATTTTAATTAAAACAAAAAATTTCACGATTTTTACGATTTCCGTTATTTTTAGCAATTTCTGTCTTCTTTTTCAATACAAATAATTACTAATGGGCAATTTTAATACACCTGACTTTTTGGACAATTTGTAATCTATTTAATTAAATGTAACTTATGTAACACAATACACTTGTTTCAAAACATGATGTATTTATTTAAACGATTAATTATTCTTTATTTTTAAAATTTCTAAAAATTGAAACTAGAGAGGTATGACCACTTTTTTCTCAAATTGGTATTCTATGCTACTTTCTCTGAATAATTACAGCAATTTTTATTTTCTTAAATTTGTATTTTTTGGTCAAACTGAATTTGTTTAAACAATTATTTTTTTCCATAATATTTTGAAAAGCATATTTTATGAATTAAACACAATATTGAATGATCTTTAGGAGTAATAAATTCTGATTAAAAAGCTTCATGTTATTGTTTAAACAATTAATTCTTGTTATTTTTTCTGTTTACATATTTTTTAGTGCACTATTAAATAAATCATAACAGTCATAACAAAAATTCAAATGTAAATGTATACTTAATATCTTATTATTCATATTTTTACCATTTATATCGCGATGATAATATTATAAACAAGTACATTCGCTAATAAATATTGTAATTCAAGTCTGAAAAATTTCTTTACTTAGAAAAATAATTGTATAAATTCTGTTTTATATGATTTTTTTAAGTTATCAGAAAAAACATTTTGAAAAAATAAAAATTGTTTAAAAAAATAACAATTTGTTAAACATTAGAGTAAATGCATAAAAATTATGTAATCAAAGTGGACATATCTCTAGCACAATTTTTAGAAATTTTAAAAATAAGGAATTATTAATCTTTTCAATAGATACATCATGTTTTAAAACAAATTTACTATGTTATATAAGTTACATTAGATAAACGATTACAAATTGTCCAAAAAGTCATGAGAGATATTCAAATTGTCCACTGTTAGTAAACTTGACACGTTTCGATCAAACCCAGAAGTATGAGTTCAATTTTTCGAAAATTCAAAATTTCACCATTTTAATTATATCAGATTTCAAATTGCCCGGTGGCACGTGTTAATATTGGAGTATCGAGAAAAAAAATTTATTTCTCTGCAAATGGAAACTTGGAAGAGTCTTCCCCTGTAGCTCGAAAAGCGTTTATTAGATCACCCTAGTCCCAAGTGTCCATCCTTTCATCACACCCAGAAAAAGGTTTTGTTTAATCAAAGAAACTTTCTTTAAATCAAAGAAATTCTAGTATTGGTATACGGTCATAGAAACATTTGTTTGATTTTAAGAAATTTTTTTGCCAATTTTTTTATTCGATTTAAGAAAAGATTTCGTTAATTTAAACGGAAAATTTCTTTAAATTAAAGAAATATTTCATTCCTTCAAACCAAATATTTCTTTGAATTAACGAAATATTTGATTGTCTCGAATGAAAAATTTCTATAAATTGAAGAAATATAATTTTTTATTTGACCTGTAAATTTCTTTAAATGAAATAAACGCTTTGGTTGAAAAAAGAGAACAGGTTAGTTTAAAATAAATAAACATTTTCTTTGAATCCAATAATGAATTATAAATACATTCGCTTCCTCATGAAGCAAATAATTGCATTTAATTTGAAACGATAATAACTCTAATTAAATGCAAGCAAAAAACAAAAAAAAAATGGTTTTTCTTCGCATGGGAATATTTTTGAATAATCGGATTCGACAACTCGAGCTTCAAGAAACTTGCATTGTCTATTTCTTCACCTGAGGAAAAAAGTTTTTTAAAAATATTTTTTGTGTGTAAATGAATTTTATTATTTCCTAATTTGCAATTCTTCACGAAAATTTAAGATAAAAAAATGAATTGTGACGAAAGTGTGCACATGAGGTCAGGATTTACATTATTACCAAGAGGCGTCCGTCTTTGCCAAAATATGACAACACGTGTTCCGAAAGATGCGCCAACGTAAAATAATCAAACTGATTTGTAATTTGTAATGTGGATTAAAAAAAATCTTTCTTTGATTCAAAGAAATAATTTGCTTATTTCAAATTACTGATTCTAAAGAAAATATTTCTTTGATTGTTCCTAGTAACTGTTTCAAATCGAATGGAACGTTAAGCACGGGAAGTGAGGGGTGATAATAAGAGGGGTAACAAGGAAAACGAGGGGAAAGTAGTGAGAAAAGTCCGTGTAAGTGAATGGAAAAAGGGGAAATTATTAGAAATGAGCCATTTACTTTCAATAATGTTTTTGAAACAATTGCTGTTTTTCCTTTTCTCTTAAATAAACTCCCCCTTTCACCCCGTTTTTTGCCTAAATGTGAACTGAAGATTGATTATGTATGATTTCACATTTTACGATTCAATTCATATTCTTCACATGTCATTGTTTTTGTTATTGAATTCACGTCTCGTTTGAGTGATTACTTAAATATAGATAGACATATGACGTAAATTTAACAACAAGCAGAATGAACTGTCAAAATAAAAAAGTGAAATGTGGAATGGAAAAGGTGAAATTATATACAAAATCGACGCCCTGAATACATTAAACCCAATAAGGAAATTCAACAATGTTTTATTAAAAACTTTACTCTTTTTAGTTGAAAATTGTACCATTATAATTATCATATAATAATATACTATTATAATTGATTTTTAAAATAATTACATAATGTTTTCAAACAAATTTACTACGTTACATAATTTATAATTATTTAAAGGAATAAAAATTGTTTACAAAGTCATAGCAGATACTCAAATTGTTCATAAGTAATTATCTATATATAAAAATATGACAGTAATTGCTAAAAATTAATAATAATACGTTGAAATGTATTTTTATTTATTTTTGTGTCACATTTTGGTCGCTTTGTGTGTGGGGTGGAGGGGCGGGGTTAAAAATAAAAATCATTAGTATGGTTTTATTTTCAATCCCTAAAAAATTTGCGCCTTTCATTCAAACCCTGAAGTATGATTTTAATTTTTCGGAAGTCCAAAATTTTCCGATGCTAACTAAATGGGATATTAAGGGCCCAGTGGCACGTGTTAATATTTATATTTAATATATATATATATATAATATAATATGTAATATTATTTAATGTTTATATTAAAGGGTTTCGGCCCAGAGCGCCACGAAACCCTTTTAAAAACCCCTTAAAACCTTTAAAACTAGATTTCATACGACTCTTCCACCCCGTTCACATTGAACCAAAATTCTTGCCATTATGAGCATGAAGCTTATTTATGGTCTTGTTCGCTGCTATAAAAAATTGATTTTCTCTGAGGTGGAATGTAAGTTTTTTGCTGTTTATTATATGGAATGACATTAAAGACATTAAACTTCTAAAGTGAAAAACCATAAAACACAGGAATCGTGGGAAAAACTGATGGCGGTAACACGACTTTCCACCAAGTATAAAGAGTGAGTCCTAAGGGTCGCAGAAATCAGGAGAATCTTGACTTGCAAACTGACGGGATAATAAATTGCATAGGCCTAGAAACCGATTCCCCTTTGTCGTTGTCGTCTTCGATTCACCGTTTTGCCCTCGGTCTTAAGGTCTTAACTTTCCTTTTTCACCTGCGACAGCGCAATCGTGTTCACCACACGAAGCTCACCTTCACCTTAGCTCTTACTTAACAACAAGCGTATTCCCGTTAAGTAACACTATATAACACGTACTTGCCATTGCGAGCACTCTGATTTGTCGATAAAAACAACTTCCACAGAAAAATAAAATAAACTTCAGAACACTTGGCCTAACTTTAACCCTTGTGTGTACACCCCAGTGCTGCAGTCGAGTCCTTAAGTCTAGTCATCTGGTCAGAAAAATGGTGCAAATCCGGTCATTTCTGGAACAGTCAGCGGATTGGTGCTTTCCAGTCCATTTAAGAGGTGAAAGTGTTCTTAAAAAAATTAAAGCAGATCAAATTTTGCGTAAAGCTAAAAAAAAAATCTGCCCGCCACTTGGGCGCGCGACTGTTGGTTCTCGCGCTGCGCGCTCGATGATGCATTCATCTCTCTAAATTTATATTAGTAAAATATAAATGATCATCAGTTTAATTCTACTAATTGCCATAGCTAGAACTGAGCTACTGATGATGGGTAGAAATTTACTGATTCAATTGGTTAAATACAAATTCATAATTCATTCGGTCATCCGAAAGAATAGAGCCCGGCCGCTGAACTACTGATTGAACAGTTATAGTTAAATTTGTGAAATCACTTCATTTTAAAAGGTTGTATTTCGCATACTTTCTGGTCTGCTTTTAAATGAATTTAATTTAAAAACAAGATTCGAAAAATTCCAAAAAGTCGAAGTTTGCAGACGTTTGTCTTCCTCGATTGTTCCGCAATCCACAAAGTTCGATACTTTGACGGTGCTTCATAGCAGGATTTAAAAATATATATATTCTTTTATTAAATACAATCACCTTTAATGTATTTTTTTTCAATGTATTTTATTAGATTTCAAAACCAACGAACATTTTATTTCGTTTAAGATATTATTTTCAACTGTCATTTTCACTGTCACAGAACAATAAATTTTTCTTATTGTCCACCGTGACTTGATTTAATTAAGTTATGTTCTAATGGCGTTTTTATTACTATCTAGATTTGTACATATTATGAAATAATTGATTCATCAGTCAAAAGTGATTAAACTGATTTAATTCGTAAAATTTTTAATAAATCAAAGTAAGAGAGCACATTTGTGAGAAACCCTTGAAAAATTATAAGTCAAAGCATCGACAACTGACGCATCACGTATCTCACGCTTCGCACTTGATTTTGTCGAAAATGGGAACTTTTCAACATTATTTTCAACTCTATTATATCAAATGAATTATTTATTTCTGTACCTTGGTCTGAGGCTGTTTATTCAGATACTGAAAAATAAAGTATTAATCTTACTTTTTAATGATTACTTTAATATTTGTTTCTTATTTTGCATTGAATTTTATTCTTAGCCATTCTGAAAAATGTATCTCATTTCGATAAATTTACGTTATTACAAAAGTATTTGGACTGTCTTATTTTTATCATTTAAAAATGAGCATTCTATTAAAATACAAATTATTAATAATAAAAATAAATAAAATGTTATTGTATCTTCTGTACTTTTTCCAAAAAGTTTACTTTTTTGCTTTTAATAAGTTCTTAACATATAAGTTTTTAAGTCAAGTAATAATAATCAATAAATTATTTTATTATTAAATTAATAATAATCAACCGCTTTTAATCAATAAATATATGATTGTTTAATTAAATAAATTTTCATCACCCATCAAGTGTGCAATTTTTGCCATTTTTTACTGAAATTTATTATTTGCATTTATTATTTCTAATTTATGTATTATTTAAACAACTATTTATTTAATTATCTGTTAAGAATGATGAAATATTTATTTTTAATCTATAATAAGCCTCCTTAATAGAAGTCTTCTTTCATTTATCTTCTTATAGCATCTTTCTACGGAAAACATCGTTTTTTTATCTCAGTTCAATTATTTGAGAACGTCATTATAATTTGAGTAATATTCATAGACAGTTCATAAGATTATGATTTTTTTGTAAAAAAATTAATTTAAAAATCCATTATTCGGGCATTTGTTAACGAACATTTTTTTTCAATCTTAGTCCTTCTAATTGGGAAGTTAATAAAAATGTCATCAAATCTCATACTCAGTTAATAAATTGTTTGTTTTCTTGAAAACAATTTCATATACAAATGCATTACTCAAGCATCTTTCGATTTTATCGGCCTTTATTGGAAACATCATAATAATTTCAGTGCATTCATATTTTTTTGATTTATTTTATGTTTTTTTTTAAAAGCAAATTTACTTAAAATATGCACTATTTCTTCACTATTTTCGATACAATCAGTCCTTTTAATTGAGAACTTTGTACAATAATTTCAGATGTATAATTTCATTTTTTAATTAATTTTATGTTTTTTGAAACAAATTTAGTTAAAATATACACTACTCGCGCATTTGTCAGTGAAAAAATTAGTTTTTTTTTTAAATTATGAATTCAGCTAATCAATAGGTCGGACATTGAAAAACGAGACTTTTCCGACGACAAATGCTCGAATAATGAACTTTTCAATTAAATTTGTTAAAAATAAAATAAAATTTATGAACTAATTATGGGTTCTGCTGAAATCATCATTAGGTTCCTACTTTTTGTTCAAACTGACATCGAAAGAAATGATTTTTTTCAAAAAATAACTCTATAATTCATTTGTTTATTAAATTTTATATAATAATAATAATAAGCTCATTAGAAATCTTCTTCATTATAATATTGTGTTTATCTCAATTTCTCTCAATATAACTTTAAAAATAAAAATAAAAATTTCCATTTTTTTCTTCATATTTGTTTTTTTTTACGAAAAATGCAAAAAATAAATAAAGAACCAGGCTTGATAACTTTCTTTGAAACTTTATCAGCTTTTCTGAAAAATTATTTACGTTCAAATTAGACAATATTTGTGAACTGCACGCTATTTTCGACCAAAAGAATAATTTTGCTCCCACTGTTTGCCATAAACTACGTTACCAATTTTTCGCCTTTGGCGAAAAACGGACTTTAAGTTGATAATTTTTTGGAAATAAAATTAATGTATATGATATATTAAATTCAATGCGCAACACTCTAAATTCCTCAACTTAAAAGCCAAAGTATACTGTAACAACAAATATTAATTTTCAACGAAAGATTTGAATTTTTATCTACGATTCCAGGTGAATATGTTATATCTAATTTATATAATTTAGTGGGATAGATACTATATTTTTATTTCTTTAATAGAGAAAAATTTATAAAACAAATAAAAAATATAATTGCTTTGCCACTGTATATAAAAAAAATATATATAACTTTTTCACATGGGATAATGCATCCTCAATCAGAGAAGATTACTTTTCAACCGAACAGTTCAATATTAACAAAAAATTATGAAGTTTACACTAAAATAGGTGAATTTTTAAAGAAAAAAAAAGAAGAATATTTTAAAATAGTTGAATCTTCAACCCAAAAACTCAAAAAGAGAAACTTGCAAAAAAAAGGTATCAATCTTCAAGCAAAAAGGACGACTTTTTGACCAAATTGTTTAATTTTCAACCAAATTATAAAATATGTAACTAAAAATTTAATTGTCAGGAAAAAGCAACTTTAAAAACAAAAATGGAAACAATTTTTTATTTTCCCTGACCCTTACTATTTAATAACCGGAACTTTAATATTGTAACATTTTCAATATAGACTTTTTATAAAGGGAATAAAACAATTTCAAATTGAACATTCAAAATTTCGAATTTGACAGTTATTTAAAGTTACAGATATCTTACAGATATTCTCTGATTCTTGAAAGATTTTTTTTAATTCCTATACTTTCCTATACTATATTTTCAGGCTTCCCTGAAAGGGTGTCCAGCGATTCTTAGGATCAAAATTCAAGGGGTTTTCAAGCTTTTCCATGTGAAAAAATTAAGTTTTTCCAGGTATTGTTTTTTTTTAATTAAATAATTAAATATCCGTTTTTCATAAATGTATAAGTCGACTTTGTGAAATCTTTGAGAATATTTATTAACCTTTGTAAAGTCTTTGAAATCATTAATATCTTTGGGATCTTATGAAATCTTTTGAAATACCTACTTCAAATCTTTGAAAAGACCTGAGATTTCTTTCAAATTTTTAAGAAATATTTCAGAATTGTTATAATTTTTGTAAGATCTTTGAAAACCCTGAAATCTTTACATTTTTTAAAATTTTTTTAATCCGTCTGGACTTTCTGAAATCTTTGTGAAATATTTCTTTCATATTTTCAATATATTTAAATATTTAAAATCTCTTGTACAGTTTTAGATTAAAATCATGACAACATTTAAAATCTTTTTAAAATCTTTGAAATTAAAAAAAAAATTTGAACTCGTTTAAAATCTTTGAAATCTGGTGAGTGCTGTTCCCTTTTAAAAATTTTTAAAATTCTTTAAATCCTTTGAAATCCCAACGAATTCTTCGTGAAATTATTTTGAAATCTTTTGTATTTTTTTGAAATTACTGAAATATTTGAAATATTTGTGAAATATTTCGAAATCTTTTGTATTGATTTAAAATTACTGAAAAATTCCAAATCTTGTCGATATTTTTTGAAGTATTTTTAAAAGTTTCAAAGCTTGATCAAATTTTTAAAATATTTGTGTAAACTTTCTGAAATCTTTTGTATTTATTTAAAATCATTAAAACATTCAAATTCTTTCTTGAAATCTTTTGAAATCATCTAATAAAATTTTAAAATCTTGATAAAGTATTTGAAATCTTTGTGAAGCCGTTATTTAATCCTTGCAGGGTCTTAAAATCTTTAAAATCTGGTGTACTTTTTAAAATCTTAAAAATTCATGAAATCTTTTAAAACCCCAACGAATTCTTTTAAATATTTTTAAATTCTTTATAAAATCTTTTATATTCGTTTGAACTCACTGGAAAATTTAAAAACTTTGTGAAATCTTTCTAAATCTTCCAAAAAATTTGAACTCGTTTAAAATCTTTGAAATCTGATGAGTGATATGCCCTTTTTGAAATTTTTAAAATTCTTTAAATCGTTTGAAATCCCGACGAATTCTTCGTAAAATCATTTTGAAATCTTTTGAATTTTTTTGAAACCATTGAAACATTCCAAATTTGTTTTGATAATATTTTGACATATTTTTAAAAATTTCAAAGCTTTATCAAATTTCTGAAATATTTGTGTAATCTTTCCGAAATCTTTTTTATCTTTTTAAAATCATTAAAACAGTCAAAATCTTTCTCAAATCTTTTTTATTCGTTTGAAATGACTGGAATATTTAAAAACTTTGTGAAATCTTTTGATTCAAAAATTTATCTTTTTAAGTGGAAAAATCAAATATTTCATTTAAAATTCCTGTATTTTATTGAACATTCGAATTAGTAGGTGAATATTTAAGCTTCTTGGTGACAAACTTATCGTTTTGGTTAAAAATTCTTTTAAAAATTCAAATATTTGGTTGCGAATTCATTTAATTTGTTAAAAATTCATCTTATTGAATGAAAATGAGTTTTTTGTTATTTAGATTTAATTTTTTAAGCTAAAAATGTAACTTCCACTTTTTGTTGAAAATTTAACCTTTTTATAGAAGTTGAATCTTAGTTCAAAATTATACTATTTCGTTGAAATTTTACTTTGATTTTATTGAAAATTAAGTTTTTTACTGAAAATTTAATTATCCTATTTTTAGTTGAAAATTTATCGTTTACTTTATGCTTAAAATTTTATTTTACTAATAGAAAATTTGAGTATATTTTATTTTTTGTAGACACTTTATGTTTTTAGTTGAAACTTCATGTGTTGGGTTAAAAATGAATTTTTTTTTAGTTGAAGATTTATCATTTTAGTTGAAAATTCACTTTAACTATTCCATCTTTTGTGAAAAACTTACCTTTTGCAATATATATATGTATTATTTTTTTCTATAAAGTTTTCTGTTCTGTAGAAAATTTAACTATTATATTTTTATGTTAAGAATTCGTTCCTTTGGTTGGAATAAAAAATATTTAGTTAAAAATCCGTTTTTTTTTTTGAAAATTCATCTTTTGTGTTGAAAATTCAACTATTTGGTCAAAAATTCATCACCGTTATAAAAAAATAATTTATTTATCTGCCAATTCGATTCTTTTTAGTTGAAAATTAATTTTTTCGCTGAATCCAAGTTTTCATGAAAATTCATATTTTTAGTTGAGAACTAAATATTGCTGGAAACTCATTTTTTTCTTGATTTAAAATTTACTTTTCTAATTAACTTTTCTAATTTTTTTCAAAGAAAATTTACCTTCAGGGTTTAAAATTGAATTATTTTGTTGAGAATTCACTCTTTTTGATTAAAAATTAATTGTTTTAATTGAAAATTTAATTCTTCTATTTTTTGGTTATAGAAAACAATTTTTTTTGGTTTAACATTCATTTTTTTAACATTTCGACTATTCTCATTTTTGCTGAAAATTGATATTTTTAAGATGAAAATTCATGTACTCTGTTGAAAATGAGTCTTTTTTGGTAGAGAATTATTCTTTTAGGTGGAAAATTTAACTATTTATTTTAAAATTCATATTTTGGGTTGTCGATTTATCATTTCAGTTGAAAATTCACTTGAACTATTCCATTTTTTGTGAAAAACTTTTTTTTTCGATATAAATGTAATCTTTTTTTCTATAAAATTTTTGATTTGATGGAAAATTTAACAATTATATTTTTATGTTAAGAATTCGTTTCTTTGATTGAAATAAAAAATATTTATCTAAAAATCCGTTTTTTTACAGACAATTCATCTTTTGTGTTGAAAATTCCACTATTTGGTCAAAAATTCATTACTGTGATAAAAAAATAATTTATTTATCTGCAAATTAGTTTCTTTTTAGTTGAAAATTAATTTTTTAGCTGATTCCAAGTTTACTTGAAAATTTATATTTTTACTTGAAAACTGAATAATTTTTCTGAAAACTCGTTTTTTTCTTTGTTTAAAATTTACTTTTTTTTAGCGCGAATTGAACCGTTCTAGGATTGGTTTGTAAATTTATATTTTTTAGTAAAAATTTATATATTTTATTGAAACTGTATCTTTTTTCTTAGAAAATTTACCTTTAGATTTTAAAATTTAATTATGTTGTTAAAAATTCATTCTTTTTGGTTAAAAATTAATTTCTTTAATTAAAAATTTAAATCTTCTTTTTTTGGTTTAAAAAAATCTTTTTTTTTTTGTTGAACATTTATTTTTTTAAATATTTCAACTATTCTAATTTTCGCTGAAAATTGATATTTTTAAGATGAAAATTCTTGTACTTTGTTGAAAATGAGTCTTTTTTGGTAGAAAATTATTGATTTAGGTGAAAAATTCAAATATTTGTTTTAAAATTCATATTTTTGGTTGAAGACTCCTCATTTTAGTTTAAAAAATTTCTTTCTAAGGCTCAAAATTTATCTTCTCGATTTGAAAACTCAACTAAAAACTGTTTAAAGTGTATTAGGAAACACCTTTTTTTTGCATTAATATTATTAATCTTCTGGGTGTATGGTTGGTTTTATAACTAGAAAAATTTAGAAATTGGAATATTGTAGCAACCCTGAGTAAGGCACTGTGTAATGCGAATAATATGTTTTCCAGGGAAATTTGAATAATGTAATTATAGTTAATAAAGATAGAAAATACGATTTTTTTTAATCTAATTCAAAATGCTTATAAATACTTATGAAATGCCCAAAGCACAAAAACGTCGAGCATATTCTCGAGAATATTCTCATGCTCGTGACTTAAACTCTTTAGAACACTACTTAATATTAGACTCTAAAATAAACATACATCAAAGCTTCTTTAATTAAAAATATTCACTCTCGATTCAAGGATAAAGTGTAATTTTTGTTACATTAATGGTTTTATTGATATGAATAGAAAAAGAACAAAAGTCATTAAAAAAAAATATATATATATATATACGTGTGGAAGAAGGCGCACAGAAGACTCGAAGTCCAAGGGCCTCCTTTCTATGCATCCAGCCAAGGACCTGGCCTTTGGATTTTTTTTCGAATCTTTATAAATCTCGCGATATTAACGATTGAATTTATTCTAAATACGAAGAGTGTATTCTACTAAAGAGTGTCCTTGCGCGAGTAACATTGAACCCCGTCGATCAGCAGCCGTCAGTTCATTGCGAATCATCATCTGTCGCAAGTCATCGATATCTCTTAACGATCCGAGTAATTCGCGCAGAAAATCCCCGATCAAGGGGAAAAAATATTGTGTGAATGTATCAATTCTTAGAGGGTAATCAAAGAAGTTCGATTTGGTATTAATAGTACACAATCAGCGGAATTGCATATCCGTATCGAAAATAGATTACAAATAAGAAAAAAATTGTATCAATTGGAAAGAAAGTAGGATATGAATAAATGAGTGGGTAATGTAAAGTAAAAGTAAAGTATGTAGAAATAAGTTCTTCATCAAAAACTAAACGTAAAAATTCGATCAGGAGTATCTTTTAAATCAACATGTTCATTTGGTTTCATAAGTTCGTAAGCCACAAAAATGAGATTTCACACTAGAGGTATAAAAAATGAATTACAGGGTTAACCGTTCAGAAGCTCGTAACCAATGATCTTTTTTTCTAAACTAAAAAACCATCATTTTCAACTAAATATTTAAACTTCAAAAGAAAAAGATTTTTTAAGTAAAATGATGATTCATCAACCAAAAAAAATAGTTTTTAACAAAATGGTTCCACTTGTAACTAAGTAGTTAAAAGTTAAAAATTAGCGTTTTTTAATTGAAAGTCGAACTACTTTGTTCAAAATTTATTTGCCTATTGTGGTCGCAGATTCTTGATTTAATTTAAAAATGGTTTGATTGAAAATTTAACTGTCTTGTTGAAACTTCGTTCCGTTTTTTTATCAATATTAATTTTTTGGTTGATTCCAAACCAATGCATTTAGATTATTATATTATCAATACTATTGAAAATTAATAATCAAAAAAGAATACATTTTTTTAAGAAATTTTTAATATTAAAAAGATTGTCATTTATTCAATCTCAATTTTAGATATTT
>JAAAKG020202562.1:0-23391 GCA_010014905.2 Druon quercuslanigerum
TTATCCGATTTCAAAATTTCAAAGTGCGCTGAGTTTCGGATTGGACTAGGCCACTTTTCCGCACCCAGGCGTTTCCTGGACGCACAATGTTGGTTTTTCGCCCCAGCCTAATCTGGAATCATCCTTATTGGAGCAGATTGTTCTTCCATCATGCTCTCATAACAACTAACACTAAATAAAATAAATTACAACTAAAAATCTCGTTGGACAATTGAAACCATGGTAAATATTATACTTATTATTGAATCCTAACCTACAATTAACTTATTTTTCAACCTATTATCACCATTAATTTTCTTTTTGCAGCATGAATCTTACATAGTTTATTTTAATGAATAGAAAACTTTCATTTAATTTTCTTTACTACATTATAACCTGGATTAAAAAAAGAAAAAGCCTGACTCACTCCAAAAGTGACTAAGGACATTTTTAACTAATTCGTAAGTTTATTATATACTACAATTATTATACTTTTATAATTTTTTATAGTTTCAATAAATGCATTGTTTTTTACAATCGGAGTCTTAAGGGTGGACATCATGCTATACAACCTGCAGTGTCGAATGTTAAGGAATATAATGGGAAAGGAAACCCATGAGCGGCGGAGATTTGGCATGAGGACATCAAGGATATGGCCAAATTATTTAAAATATCACCAAAAAATGGAGCCGTGCTTATGATGACTCAGAGCATAGCTTCAAAAACAGCTCCTATGGTTGATATCAGATCATCATCCGGACTAATGGCGATATTTTTGGCCAATTATGGAAAAAGGTAGATATTTTAAAGGATGAAGATCTGTTTCTCAAAGAAATCGAGAGCTTTGAACAGCCTTGACTCCTGGCACCTCTACGGGAACCTTTGAAAGAGGAACACTTGAAATTTGAAAGGCAGGTTTGAAAATGGAGCACAGCGCGTAGTGGAACTGGTGAACAAGCTCAGAAGAGCCTTTTTAATAAATTTGGAGGAACTTTACTGTACGACTCTCACGCAAATGGTGCTACGAGAAAAAGAAGGGGTCAAAACTATTCAATAACCATCGATACGAGCTTCGAGTGCTGAAAGGTTGTGAATGCGGCGAATTGTCAAAGAATGGAAGAGCGCAGGGATCGCATCAATCACGAAATCACCCTATGCTAGTCCAGCCATGTTAGTCAAGAAAAAGAATGGAGAATAGTGAATGGTGATCCACTTTCGAGCATTGAATGCATAAAACTATTAAACACAGTTTCCATTACCTAACGTGAATAAACAAGTAGGATGCCTAGCTAGCAGAAATATATACGCCACCTTGGATCTTGCACATTGATATCTACAAGACCCTCAAGCAACGGAACATCGGGAGAAAACAGAGTTCGTCACACCGGATGATACTGCCGAGCTAAATAGAATGATGTTTGGCCTGATGACCTCATGATACGAATTTCATCGATTAATGAACAGGATCTTGGGAGGGCTGAAAGGTAGCCTTGGCTTGGTAGATCATATTATCATCCCACCATAGAATTTTGATGACTTGATGGAACGACTACACACAATTCTTGAGGCATTGGAGAAGGCGGGACTCATGTTGAATCCTGCTTAATTATATATTCAGCGCACTAGAGGTGTTCTATCTCAGGAATCGAATTTTTGTTGATGAAATACGACCGAGTCTGCAAAACCTAGACGCAATACTCGATTTTCCACAAAAACGCAGTGTACACGAAATGCGAAGATTCATTGGACTCACTGGATTCTTTTGGAGGTTTGTTCCTAGATTTGCGGTAGAGAGCGAACCTTTGAAACTTTTGAATCTGGTGAAAGTTCCTTTTCAGTGGACAAAGAAGGAGAAGCAAGCATTCTAGGATCTAAAAAGAAACCAGCTTTTGGATCATGTGCTGGCACTTTATAATCCTACATATATCACGGAGTTGCACCCTGATGCAAGAGCGAGTGGTCTTAGCGGTATTCTAATGCAGAAGGTATCAGTTGACTTGTTTCACATTGTGTCCGCGGTGAGAATATAAACGATACCTGCCGAGAATATGTATCTCTCGACAAAGTTGGAGTTGATAGTCACAGTGTAGGCCATTGACTGATTACGATCATTTTTTGAGGACATTGAGTTTACAGTTGCAACAAAGCGCCAGGCATTAGTTTATATGAATGTCAACACTACGAAGAATCTACAAATTTCAAGATGGTCGGAATTAAGCCTGGAATATACTTTTACGGTGAGGCACAGACATGGATTGAAAATAGCGCATGCAGATATGCTCAGTCGAGCCCAGGTTGGGTGTCCAATTGACATCTGGACAGAGGTTGTGGATCAGCAAAAAGTCTTAATTGCAGTTACTGAGGAAGAGTACGATTGGGCAACACAAATGTCCGATCCAGATCTTATTCAATTGACGGACTACTGGAGAAGGAGGATGAAGGAAGAAAAAAAATAGTAGAAAGAAAGTCAACAGATTCAAGATGGAACGGCAGCTGATCTACCGAAGATCATGGAATCTAGAAAACAAGACTCGACAATAGAAAATACCTACTGAAAAAACTGAAACAACAAAGAAAGAACGATGTTGAATTGTGGTCCCAAAGCCTATTCGTAAATCAATTGTATTCGGATACCACGATCTTCCACGACATTTGGTCGTACGCAGAGATCAAGAGATATTACTGGTTTCCTATGATCAAGAGGTATGCACGTAGGCATATTTTCATGTGTCCTGCTTGTCTGTTAACAAAATGTCCGACAGGAAAAAACCGTATAAGTTGCATTCAATTCCACCCGGCAATAGGCCCTTTAAAGTAATCCTTGTGGATCATTTGGGGCCCTTCGTGAAGAGTCGACGAGGGAGGTCGCATTTGTTAGTGGTTACCGACAACTTTACTCGGCACACCATCTTGAACCTTTGAAAGGATACGTTGGCGCAAGAAGCAGCAAAGGCAATGAAACAGATATTCCGGCAATGGGATGCTTCGAAAAGGCTAATATCGGATCGTGGAACTACTTTCACGTCTACGATTTTCGAGGAGTTCTGCAACAAGTATGATGTCAGACATCTTAAATTTTATCATACACCCTCAGGCGATAGGGATGGTCGAACGTGCCAACCAAGTCCTGGTAACAATGTTATAATCGATATTTTCCTAAGGACAAGAAGATTGTTGGGACGAATGAATGTCCAACAATGAACGTCAAGAGGAAAATGAATTAAATCATGCAGATGAACAAAAGACTAGTAATCCAGAGAAGACATCCACGCGGCCGCAAAAAACAGTTTAAAATATAAAAGGTTTAAATGATATTGCTTACTTAGATTAGATTGAGGATAATCGAAGATCGGATTCAAGACACGTGGGGGAGGGGAACAGAGAATAAGGGGGAGATAAACAGGATCGCTGGCATGCGTTCCTGGCGAAGGTGTGACATAAAAGAAAATTTGGTGTAGGACGAAATGTTTAACTTAACTTCAACTTTAAAATATAGTTGAATTCTTTACTACTTATTTCTGGTGCTGGCAAATTCTTAAATCACTCTCTGGTGCAAAATCGTGACAAGTTTGGTGATCTGTGGACCCGTGGCGACGAATTAAGGAGCTTATTATCTCAATTTATTTTTTTGTCTTAAAGTCCTTCTTACAATCTGAAAGTATAATCGTACTCCGCTCCACACCGCACATGCGCATTAACTGTCGGTCCTCCAGCTATATAAACGGCTACTGTCAGAACTAGAATGAGACAAATAAAACGCGTAAACCAATGCCTGCGTTATATTTAATTATTTATGTTTGTCCTATCCTTTTCAGCCTTTAGATCTTACATTATCAGGCAAAAATTGGCATGTGTTATATAAAAAACGCAGAATAGACAAAAGATGATAGAACACGAAAAAGGGATTCTTTTGTTGGAAAAATAAATAAATTATTATTATTTTTAAGCTGTTAATTAATTCTATACGGGAATTATACTATAGGCTCTTATTCTATAGGCTCTTAAATAAATAATTAAACAATTTTTTAAAAATGAGGGTGAGAGGTTTGAACTCGTGACTGTCCGCCTATCGTTAAGATCGCAACATGTGAACTACGAAGGCCGTCGAAAGGATTTTTCTCACAATAAATATGATTTTTTTATACATTTTTCAAATCATTTTACTCGAAAATGGCTAAAAGGCGCTTGTTACCGTTATAACAAATATCTATCCCAGTAATAACGTTTCATTTAAACAATAATAAGCAAAACCAAGGATAAGAACACACTACGTTAAGTGTATGCGAGAGAGAAAAAGAGGAACAGGAGAAAAGAGAGTAACCACAGCTTGAGTAACCAGGCAGTCTGAAATCGTCGTCTGTCGTCACACACTCACACACACACACACACACACACACACACACGCGCGCGCGCGCGCGTGATGTAATCGTGCAGGATGCTGGCGGTTAAGCAAAATATGGTAAAATTGTAGTAGTTGTCGTAGTGCTTAACATCTCATAATTATATTATTAAATTATTAAATATTCATTATTGTTTTTTTTTAATTCTTGCGTTATTAAATATTACGTACCTCTCCAAAATCGATTATTACAACATGGTGGCAGAGTGTTGTTAGTGAAAACGCGGAAATACAAGTGTAAAGAAGAAAAATGCAGTTAATAATTAAAAGGAAAAATAGTTGGGGAAACAAAAACGAAAAAATCTTGTCAAAAAAAATCCGTGCTAGAGGTCGATGCACATAGATTAAAAGTGAGAGCACGAGCTTGCAACAGGAAAGGTAACCGTGCACGAGGCAAATTGAGGTTAAGCACATGTTTGCCAAATTAAAATCGACACTACAAAGTTTAATTACCGAAGAAAATAAAGCCGACGACATAGTGAAAAAATTAACAAGGAAGGATTTCAAGCTGAGTAGAGAAAATAGAAATTATTTGAGAACAAGTTTTCTCAAGATACTGAAAAGAACTTTGATTTTGAAGATTAAAGTCGACAAACGTTTGGAAATTGAAGTAGAAGAAATGACCAGGTAAGCAAAAATAGACGACGTGAGTATTCCAGTCTTTAATGGGGAATAATTTTTCAAGCTGGAAATTTCGTTTCATGAATATTTTAGAATACAAAGATAGCCAAGAACTTGCAAAACGAGAAAGAGCTGCTTCTGACGAGGAAGACATTTGGAAGAAGAGCGACCTCAGAGCGAAAACAGTTTTAATAAGTGCTGTGTCAGACAAACAATTGGAGTACGTACGTGAATGTATAACGACGTTCGATATGATGTCGAAATTGGAAAAATATATTCGACAAAATGAACATCTCTGCAAATAATAAAAAGAGCAAAATTGGAAGAGGTTATATTAAAAAATTATAAAAACGTTGAAGCATTTTTTGTTCATTTTGAAAAGGCATGCAATGAACTCAAATCATCTGGTGGAAAACTAGAAGAGAGAAAAATGAGATACTTAATCATATCTGTGCCACCAAGCTACTGTTACATTGGAGATTTCATCGACTTAGTACCTAAAGAGCAAAGGACTTTCGAATACGTGAAATCAAAAATAAAAGAAAAAATGTAAACAAAGGTGAAAGTGAAAAGAAAACAAGTGTGAGTACATTCACAGCAAAAACAAAGGGCGTGTGTTTCCATTGTGGAAAAATTGGGCATTATCAGAAGGAATGTTGGCATGCATCACAGAACAGTCAAGGCCGAGGGTCCCAAAACAGCCGGTGCAGAGGAGCCCAATGGAATTCAAGGACTCAGGGCGGTTCATCGGTAAGCCGAAGCAGAATTGCGTCGCAGCCACATTACGGCCGAGGGAGAGGTCAAGGACATCAATCATCATCATCGACTAACAAGCATCAAGAATCTACACAAGAATCATGGGCAACAGAAGTGATTAAAGTGAACACAAATAAAGTGGGAAAAAGTGAAAGTGTAAATAATAATAAAATTGAGTGATTTTTGGATAGTGGTTTTACGGACCACATAATAAATAATGAAGATTACTTTTTTAAGTATGTTAAATTATGATTACAACTTACATGTGTAAATATATATAATTAAAATTCAGCTTTCTTACAAGGTCTTTATACCTCTCTTTCTTTTCATTCTCCTTAGCTATCATGTTTTTGTCAGCTGGTGGCGAAAATTCCATAACGAACATGGTTCGCTTGTCGAAGTCAAAGAGAACTATGTCAGGCCTCGAGTGTGCAACAGAAACAATTGTCGAGAATATAAAGTTTCAGTACATGCGGCACTTATCATTCTAGGCAATTGACTCTGTTTCCCTAGGAGCGTTTAGCGGAGCGATATTAAGGTTAATGCCGTAAGAGTGACAGTGATGGTAATAAATCACTCTTAATGCCGCATCGTTGGAGAACTAGATAGTATATGTCCTAGATGCCCGAGATGTGCATGGCACGCCCTGCAGCTATCCGCGGGAATGTCTTGGCTCAAAATGTGGCGACGAAATGTTAAGGTGGAAATGACACCACCATGTAGACATGCCAAAAGGAAACCCTCCGTGCCCGAATTCAATTCGCGTGATTTAAGGAAAGCAAAAGTTAGCATACACGACATTAACTGATCATCCACATTTCTTTGGAAGATGCTGTCCATCCTCTTATCGAGGAGCTCTTCCCGGAAGTTTTTCTCCTGTGCTTTCTGAATCCGGGCTTTCAGGAGTGAGTACTCGAGATAGACAAGATTTGATGTTTCAGCAGCCTCATCCGCTGCTTTGTACAGAAACGCTCCTTCGCCCTTTTATGCATGCTTGCTGACCAATTTAACGAGAGGATCTCTTCCATTTGCGACTATATGTGCTGTACCCAAAATAATCCTGTTGTGAAAACATTCAATATTCAATATTCCGTGACCACCTTGGCGGCGAGAGATAACCTTTCGTATCCCGATATCAAGGGAACTGAGCTCGTTCTTCAACCATGGAACCACTCCAAATGAATAGAGTACTACCAGGATGGCAAGCATGTTCGTTGCATATACTTTGTTCCTCGCCGACAGTTCGGAAGACCAACTCTACCGGATGATCCGTATATATCTGCTTCGGAAAGTATCCTTTATAGATGTCACATCCTGAATGCAGCTCTGTTGCACGCCCAGGTACGTATAAGTCTCTCCAGCGCGAAAGTGTCGTATATAGCTTCTATCGTTCTATCGTATCGTTCGATAATCCCTAGAGCTTAATGTAGTTACTCTTTATTTTTAGCATAAATCTTAAGATCATCCCCTGGGAATGGCGAAGTGCTAGAGATAATAGCAATAATGAGAGGCAAAAGAGGAGTGGGCTTATGAAGTCGCCTTGAAAGGCACCTCTTTGGAAAATGACCTGGTTAGTTGTCACAAATTTTTTCCAGATGAGATAGTAAATCCGGATTTCCAAAGTGGTATCAATCTATCTATGCACCTCACGATTTGCAGTTGAACCTTTAAGCTTTCCAAAAGACAGATGATAAGTTTATGGGAGGTCGAATAGAAAGCTTTCCGAAAATCAATCCAGGCCATCGATAGGTCACGCTGGTAGGATGCTGCATTTTTGCAGACACATCTATCGATAAGCAGGTTCTCCCGACATCCTGCTACGCCTTTCTCTGAGCAGCGTTGCTCATACATTTCTTGCTACACAGGTCCGATTGCCCGAACAATCCTATCATTTAGGAGAGCTTTGAATATCTTATACAGAGTGTTCAGATAAGTGATTGGCCTGTAATTCTTTGCGTCGGCTAAGTAGCCCATTTTTTGCAGCAGTACTGTGTGCCCTTCTAACAATCACTCCGGAATTGGCTCTTCCGACTTCAAATATGAGGTAAAAATACGGGCCAGATGGTGGTTGGTTGAAGGAAACTTCTTCCACCAGATGGTCTTGATACCATTTGGTCCTGGGGCGGAGTATTTTTTCATACCTCTCAATACTTTGTTCACCTCCTCGGTATTAACGGTTGGGTATTCTTCCTCAGGTGTTATTATGAGTGCATTACACAGCTCCTTCAAGCTATTTATGTTCTTTGAGTCTTCGTCAAGTATATGTTGCACTTCGTAGACTTCTCTCCAAAAGACTTCGACCTCCTCTGGTTTGGGCAGGTGGTCGACAGCAACTGGAGGGTCTTGGAAGAGTCGAGATGGGTCTGAGAGAAACTGTTGGTTTTCTCTGACCCACCTCTCTCTCCGCTCTAGACGTCTCTTAGCGTCAGATAGTATCCGTATTCTCTCAACAATATGCTGCCTGATGGTCAGCAGTTTTGACGTTTTAAATGTGTGATAACGGATCCGGAGTTCGCGCGCGAACTCTCGAACCTTAGCGGTAACATTCCTGTCAGATGTTACATAGTCAATCACACACTGAAGGCGGGACGCGTACTGTCTTGCCCAGCCTATCTTCATGGCGAGTCGATGCATTCTTCATTAGGTCTTATGATCAACCGTTGGTATTGCTTTAGGGTTTGCATCAGCCAAAGCTCTCGCTGCATTATACACACAACAATTGATATTCCAGAGGTCGCATTCTTCGGAAAATTGTCCACGAAGTTCTTCATCCATTTCAACCAGATCTTTAGGCTTGGGAGAAACCTGGGTGTTGATGTTTCTCCGGGTCATAAAGCATTGGTCGTCCTCTATCAAATGCCTGCCCACTGTTGGTCTTGTCACCTCTATATATATATATATATATATATGAAAAATTTTTGACAGAAGATTTTATTTATTAATTTTTTCAAAAAAAGTTTTAGATTTCATCGAGATGCAAATTTTTTTTACAAGCATGTTTTTCCAAGAGTATTAGTTTCGGAAAAAATTAATGATACATCTAACGGTCAGCTCTTTTTCAGTGGGCATGAAATTTAAGAACGTAATTGGAACGTCTTAAGAACGTTTCTTAGACATACAAATCAAATACGTTATTTGAACTTTTAAAAATTGTCTTAAGCCTGACTAAATAATGTTCTACAAATGTAATCATCTCTGGAACATTGTACGTTTATGGAACAGAAATAATTTGGGTCAAACCCCTCACCCATTACAACGATACATGGGGGAAGGCACCCCTGTGACTGTTTACAAAAATAATGTTGGTCAAACCCCTACCCCATTCCAACGTCCCGTTGGAGACGAGAAGGCACCTCTGTGACTTGAAAAGGTTCAGTATAAAATGTATTCAATAGACATAAAATTTACATGAGAGAAGTTGAAGAATAAAATCAACACGCCACTAAGCGATTTTCGCGAATTCCTTGGTGAAATAGTTATATAGGTCCATTGCACGATTACGTGAAACGGGAATGGTTGCGTATGAATTCATTAACAAAAAAGATGGGATGACAGGGGTCTGCTGAATGGAAAGACCCACGCGATACGAGAAGGCATCAACAAGGACACTGCGCCTGTCCCTCGAAGAGACACTTTTTTGACAGGATAGTCTCTTGTCTGCGTTAAAACAGCTTCGAATCCGTGAGTTGTCGGGAATTAGGTGCGAGGAAACAATTTATGAATTCTTTTAGGAAATGTCATGGAGAATCCCTACTACATAAAAAACAAATAGTATGCTGTTGATATTTATTTTAAAAATATATAAAGAAATTCTTAATTTTTAGAAAATTGTAAAAAAATGCCATTGCATAAATTCAAATAAAATTATTATTCTTTAATCTGTTTCCATATGGAAAATTTTGGGAGCTCAACAATCCACTTCCGCATGCTCTGAATAAACGCTAACAAATTAAACATTAAAGTTTTTAATTAAATTATCCTAAGCATTATTCAGTTGTAATCCCTTAATTATTATCAAGTCACATTTTTTACCTGGATTTTTTGTACGCACACCTCGTTCAATTAACCCTATAAGAATTGTTCAAGATTGGGAAAAAAGTAAAGCATTCGATTTTATTATTGATATGGGTTCTGCTGACAGGTGCATCGCTAGAGTTTTTATCATTAAAAACTATTTTGATTTGAAGGGACTAAATATCAAAATAAGACAATGTTAGGATTAGTCTCAATCAAGAAATGGTAGCTTCCCTAGAGTTTCGTTCATATTCTTTGTTGCTTTTATGTCTTACTCTGTTCCTTTTTTATCTTTTATGTCAGAGTCAACGCTCTACCAGGATTGGTATCGACGTACATACTCAGAACCAATTTCCTGACCAGAGTAAATAGTGACGGTTAAAAAGCAAATTTTTTAGGCTTGTTCTTATGAAAGAGTACTAAATCGATGCATATTAGCTCAAAGATGAATTATTTATAAAAAGAAATAAGATACTTCCCACTGCCCAGATCAACGTATCATTATTATTAATTAAAAATATGTCAAAGTAGAGAATAATGTTAAACACTGGATATTGAAGCGGTTCAGTATAATTTTACAAAATATATTTAGAAATATATTAAGAGCGGGCGAAAAATAAAACGAGTACGCCATTGACTAACTGGCAAATTCCGGATCGAAAGAGTTATATAGGTCACATGCAAAACTCGGCGAAACAGGTGCGGTTGCGTGCGCAACCACTGATCAGTGGGGACATACGAGTCAACGAGACCAGGACCTTTTGCGATTACCGAGGATCGAAGAGACCGTCATTCGATGCCAGGCATTAGGAACGTGTCATCGTTTGGCTCTCGACTCTCCGCGTCCTAGGATTATAGGTGTCAGAGTAGAAGCCCATCCGGCAATTGGTAGGAAACGCCAAGGAGAAGTTCTAAGGAGATAAAATTGAGGAACCAGTAAAACTCAATATTAATTAAAATGAATTTATAAACCTTTATGGGGCTTCCTTGCTTTCTTCTACTGTCAGGATTGCCGAGTCTAGGGTGGTACTGGAGAGTTACTCGTCCCATTCTATGCTACCCATTCTTTTGGGAACTCAAGAATAACTTATCTAGAGAGAGCCACACGCTTAAGGAATTGATAAAATTCCCAAAATAGCAGCGTGGATTTCTGGTGCTAGGTTAAGCTCCATAACGGGTAGCTTATTTTGTTTCATCAAGGAAATTAATAATAATGGGTAACTAGAAATTAACCCCAAATCAATCTTATTTCCATTTATTTAAAATCAGTTAGGAAAGTGGAATTGATTTCTGTTAGCAGATATTGCACAAAAATGTGAACAGAATGAGGTATCACTTCTAAAAATTTTCTAAACAAAAAAGGTTCCTCAGTTTCTCAAAAAAAGGGGGGCACTTAAGTCCGAATTTAGCTCGAAATTAAACACGTCGAATAATGCTTCTAGGTCGATCAACGATTTAAAATAATAGGGCGAAGTCGCAATTTAACTCTCCCTTCTGGGATCCCACGTTGCCGTTACTTTCAAAAGGGAAAAGAAATTTCAGAAATCTTACACGGAAAAAACACACAAAATGAATACTAAATTCTTAGATGCTCACTTGGACCCTAGATTTAGGGACAATTATATTACGAGGGAATTTTTTATCAAGAATTAATTTCAGATTAAGGGTCTCAGAATTGAGAAAACAGAATTAGAATTTAACGCAAATTGGTAACCACAGGTTACAAATAAGGTTTCTTTTCTTCTGGTAATCAATAATAGAGTATTACATTTCAGATTTATCGTCTTTTCAGGATTGGGACCGACATATTTACTCGGTCCTGATTTCCTGGCGAGGATACATTAAAAATCGAGTAATCCAAAATCCCTGTGTTATACCAGGAGTGGAAAACTCGAGACAATTCTATTCTAAATCGAGAAAAAACTAAATTTTGAGGGGTCGAAATCTTCGTGGTCTTAAATCCAGGCTTCAAAAAGGAATATTCAAGTTAATATTTTTGTCTCTATGTGTTCGGGCGAGAGAATAAGGTTACAATATAGATATAATGTTGGTCAAACTCATACCCCTTTCCAACCTCTCGAAGGGAGTGGGAAGGTGGCCCTGTGACTGGTTACAAAAATAACGTTGGTCAAACACCTAACTCTTTTCAACGTATCATAAGGGGCGGTAAGGCACCCTCTGAATGGTTGCAGAAATAAAGTTGGTCAAACCCCTACCCCTTTTCAACGTCTCGTGACGGGTTGAGTAGGCACCTCTGTAAATGGTTAGAACAATAATGTTCTCAAACCCCTACCCCTTTCCCACGTCTCGTGGAGGGCGGGAAGACACCTCAGTGATTGATCACCGTTATACTTCTGGTAAATCACAAATCGATACATTATTAATTTTCTCTGAAACTATCACTAGTGGAAAAGAATGTTTAAAAAAAAATGTGTACCTTAATGGGAGCTAAAACTTTTATTTGGAACATTTTGCGAAGTTTTGCATATTGGCTTAGATAAAGCACGAAACCATAATTGTTATAGTTTTTTCATGGTTTCACCATGAAAATCGCGTTGTCGGAAATGTTCACTATCATACTTGTAATCAGCGCGTCAAAATACATAAGGGTAGGGAGTTTGAAAAAAATCGGAAAATACAGCTATTCGGAACTTTATCTTTTTTATCAAATAAAGAAGCTTTCTTTTCTTGATTTTTATTCAAACATTTTTGTCCGTAACCCGCCTAACACATTTTTGTTTCGACATTTTCTTATTCCACTTTTGCAATGAGCACCTTAAATAATGAGTAGTACTTACTGATAATCTGAAGATACAAAATATCCAGGTTCGAGAGGTCGATGATACTCTTGAGAGAGTACGCTATACATTGGTGGTCCATAATCTGGAAACGAAGGAGCATTTTCCATATAGGCTATTGGTATTCGTTCAATTCTCGCGATTTCCGAAGTATAGGTATCTTTATTGCTCGTGCTTTTCCTTCTCGGACTTGGTGCCGGTCCATTTAAACCAGTATTGCTAGTATGGTGTTGAGGTGAATCCGTGAAACGTAGTGGTTTGTCGGGTAATATAGCTGATGATAAATTCGTCGCTATCCCTGCCATAGTACTCAAAAACGGTCTAAAAGAAAGTAAAGATAACTAAGAAAATACCTTACTTATTTAAAAAACGAAAAAAGATATACTTTCAACTAAAAAACATATATTTAAACAGTTTCAAGTAACATGATTGGCTTCGCTATCGAAAAATTATTATTTATTCTTGTATAAGGAACAATGTTTTTCGGCGACGATTCGGCTGGTACCGGTCTCTTTTGAAAACCATATGCCGTAATTACATGACATTATAAACGATATTTTCAGATATGATGTACGCGCGACACAAAAATTTCGCTACAGTTTGATCAAACAATCTGACAAAAGAAGTGAGATTTTTTTATCGAAATAGACTCAATTTTATAATCTTCTTTCAAGAACCAAATGTAATTAAACAAATGCTCAACTAAAGGATAGCAATACAGAACTATTAGAAAATCTATATTTCTGAATGCGAGTGAAAAATATTTCATCTGAAGAAAGCTAGCTAATTCGAAGTAAATCGCGCAATCATAAAAAAAATCCGTACATAGAAATATATAGAATTATTATGTACTTCAATAGTCTATATTTTTTCAAAAACTTGATGCCGTTTTCATTTAATTTGTTTTTAAATTTTTTTAAAATATATGTTTTAAATGCGTTCTTTTAATAAAAAATTCGTTTTTTAAATCTTTTTCGCAAACAAACTTATTTCGTATTAAATTCAAACATTTTGTGAAAAAATTGACAACAACCGTCATGCGGATAAACATAGTTTCTTTAAAGGACGCTATTAAAAACCGAAGTTAAATTCCGCCCTTTCATATTTTTTGTAGCTTTTTTCCAAATGTAGTTTATAAGACATTACTCTACTAAACGTAACGTGAAAATTACAATCCAACATTAAAATTCAAAACTGTGATCGAATTAGAAATAAAGATAGTTTTAAATTATTCAGGCATACCTTCTTGCTACTTAAAAATAAATATTTTTTAATAAATATATTTTTCTTACTTCTCCAATATTTTAAATGTTATTATACGAAAGAAATTTGAAATTGCAGGCTTCTAAAAGAATAATTTTTGTAATGTTAATTCTTTCAGTTTGAAATGAAATTGAAGAATAATAAAGTATTTCCATTCAAAATCACTTTTTAGGTTAAAACGCTGCTAATTGAACAAAAAATTCCAGAACTGAGATTTTGAAAACTTTACACTTCTTGAAAAATTTAATAATATAAAACTTGAAATACTACAGAAAAATTTTAATTTAAAATCGAGGAAGTTTTAATGAATCTAAAAGTAACTAAGAAATCAATTTAATATTATTTCCTGTTTTTGGTCAGTAGCCACCCTGACAATTGTTTCAAAATTCAAACTTTGGGTTGAATTATTCATACTATTTAAATCAATTTAATTGATTTATTCGAATACTACAAAATTTAGGATCATACAGAAGAGAGGGCACAGTAAACTATGAGTTTCGTAAGAGTTTTTTGTATGAGGTTTATTTTGTATGATTCACCAGTATATCGTCCTTTCATTTACTATATAATCATTTAAGTAAAGCTCGATTTATTAACCAAATTTTTGTTATTGCAATATTCAATTTGTGAACTCTTGTAATAAAATATTATTCTATTTACGTTACCCGGAACTACCATTAATAACTTTGCATTTCAATATGGATGCACTTTTTTGAAATATTATTGGTTACAGAAATTTTCAATTCCAAAACTTAATTCTATTATAAAATTTGAATAATTTTTTATTGTAATTTTTTATTAAATTAAATTTTATATCGATATTAAATTTAAAACATTTTTTTTTAATTAACATAATTGTATTAAAAATTCCAATTCTACCAAATTTTATTAAAGTTTCTAATTTAACTAAATTTAAAATCAAACTTTATTTAATTTAAATTTTAAATGAACAAATGTATAAACACAACATACAAATAACTGACCATGTCGCCCGGTTTCTACCCCTCCCCAAGACAAATGTATCTGGGTAGATAACAAGGGAGTTAAATAATTAATTAATATTGACCAAATGAATTTTTTTAAACCATTTATCACTATTTTTAATTATACTTAATTTGAATAGGATTGGTATTTTATAATTTTTTTCATCTTTTCGGTTTAAAATTAATCTATTTCAGTTGCAGTTTCAATAACTTTTGTTAAAAATGAATCAGTTTAGTTGAAAACTTTCTCTGTTAAAATTTTATTTCAATCCGTAGAAAGTGTTGAAAAAATTATTTATAATAAACTAGAGAAACTTTATACATGGCAAAAACTTTAGAGATACCTGGAAAATACCTGAAATTTTACGCGAATTGCTTTTCAGAATTTAAGTAGACAACCTGTCAAAGAATTATAAATATATAAGAGTATTTTTACAAATTCCAAGAGGTTTTCAAGGATTTGGAATATAGTAGGGTATTTTAAAATATCTCAATTTATCTGAATAATTTAGAATATATTTAAGGAATTTCAAGACATTTTAAAGATTTTAGGGTATTTTTAATAGCTTCCGAAGAATTTTGAATTGATTTCAATCATTTGAATGAATTTCTCAGAGGATTTGAGATAGTATTTGCATGCTGTTTTACAAGATTCTTATGGTTTTGGGAAATTTAAAAAACACTTAAGGTTTTTAATACTTTTACTAGGATTTGAAAGAATTTATCCACAATAATTGAGGGATTGCGTAATATTTTAAAGATTTTTGATTTCATTTGAATTCTTTCGATTTTCTTGTCAATTCTCTTTCAATTTTGACGAATTTTATCGAACTATTCTTATTTGCATTCAATTCATCTGCATTCATTTTATCACTCCAATTCTACGGAAATCTCTGCTATCATATATTAAAAATTTATACATAAAAATTAAAAAAATTGTTACTTATTTTATAAAATATTCTATAATATATTTGCTGCAAGATTAAAATTTCGGTCTTTCAATATTGGTCAGGGTAAAAATCTTAAAACCTATTATTTTTTAAAATTTTGTAACAAGTAAATAAGCTAAATTTTTCATTTATAACTTCCAGGTAGGATATTAAAGAATAAGAAAAAATGTTGTAATTTTTAACCCTTTTCTTTTTTTTTTATAATAATGCAAAATAGTTGTAAAAATCATATTTTTGATGTTTTTCTTTATTTTCATGAAAACGGTAAAATTGCAAAAAAAATGTTTTACAAAAAAATGTTCGGCATCTTATTTTGTAAAAATGAGGTCCTTTCGACTTTTTTGTATTGTTACACCTTTATCTAAAAAAGAAGGTAAAGAACAACTTCGAACAAAATTATTTTTGCCTCATTGAATAATCAATGTTCACACCAGTTAACCTAAATTATGTCCATAATCATTTCTTCAGGTTACCTAATATCTCATATTAAGAAACTTTAGATAAAATAATTATCACCTTAGTTAACAATTTTTTTTCATCCATGTTCAGGCCTAAATTGGGTACATTTAAGTTGGTGCCGAAGGGTAGTTTTCATAAAACGCTTGCTTGACATGTGTAAAAGATAACTGCAAAGTTTGAAAAGTAGGCTTTAATGAACCTGTGTCAAATTTCTTCGAAAACTCCGAATAACTACAGTTGCTCTTGGATAATAATGACGGACCGCTTTCGCCTCCATTTTTTGCCTGCGATGGGGGAAAACGTTCAACTACTCGTTCTCATTTGTTCTATATAGATTTGCTACGCAATTGTCTGTACAGACGGGCAGAGAAATAGTTTGAGAGTTTTCGTTTTAAAGAGGGCGATTTCATCATTTATAATTTTTTCTTAAATTTACGAAACACTTAATACATTTTTCAAACCCCGTGCAAAAATAAGGATTACATGAATAATTATTAATAATAAAAGTAACAACAAGAATTTTAAATGCTCTAAGATAGGTTTATATCATAGATAGATTTTATTATATTATTTATTTATATTTATATAATTAATTTAAATCCAGATTTTTGAAGACATCTGGAGAAAGGTCTATTCAATGCCATTATAAATTTCAGTTAAAAAGTGTAAAGGTGAAAATAGGTACAGTAGTAAAAAGTGCTCGGAATGCTTTTCTCATAAAAGTATACACGAGTATAATTATTATTTTGATTATTATATACTTAATTATTTCACTGCATACATAATCGCACGCTTAACCGCAATGAAAAATCCGAACGACTGCGGCGAGAATTGAACCTAACTTACCTAAAGCACTAACGCATTATCTAACAACTAAACCCCACGGCCTACTTACATTATGGAATATTTGCTAAAAATCTCGGCAAAGCAGCGTCGCTTGACAACTCAGGGCAGTATAAAAAATATCTAGGCCCTTTTTCACGAGTGACTTGTTGCTTCAGACATTTTGTCAATAGATAGGTTAAACATTTTATCCACGAGGATTTCGAGGTCTCTGATCACGAACCTATAGTCGAATTTAAAGATGTACATCAGCCCCCCCCCCCCCGTCTGGAGGCCCCCAAATGCCCTAATTATTTATAATCCTTAAGACCCTTGCATGCATTTCTCAGATCTGGCCCCAGAGTCGTGATCAGCGACCCCAAATGCCCCAGGGGTCACGGTTTCACCGAGTTTTAGGAATATCATAACATTGGGCTATTTCGGGGATATTTGTGGGACCCCTGACGTGCATTTTTCAAATTTTTCAGATTCGTGATGAGCGATCTTAAAGACCCTGGGGTCTCGTTTTCGCCTACTTTTTGAAATATCGAAAAATTGAAGAACTTCACGGGGAGCGGGCTGACGTACTTTCTTCAATTCTGACCACAGATTCGTGATGGGCAGCACCAACAACTCCCGGGGTCATGTTTCCACCAAGTTTCAGGAAAAGGGGAAAGTGGCCTTGGTTGGGACGGTCCTTAGTTGGAACAGCTGGGAAAAATGTTATAGCTTAAGCATTAAAAATTAAGCATAAATTGCTTAAGTTAAAATCATTTTTTTAGTTTACTCCTAAATATGAACGGAAATTCCTTTAGAGATACCAAAAGTAAAATTTTATGGTATCTTTCCAGTGAATTTACATTACTTTATCGAAAAAATTTTGAAAAATAAAAAACATATGCTTGAATGGAATTTAATTCAATTATTATAACAATTCATGTTTTTTTTAAATACTCACATTACCTATGTGTAAAAAATCATTTTCTTTGCACATAAAATATTCCTTGGGTGGAACACCTACATCTCAGTAGTGGAGCAAGGCGGCTGCGAGCTAACCTACTGACAGATGGCGCTGCGTTATGGGGCTACCAGACCAACACATGGCACCACTGACAAAGACATGGTTCTGAACCGTGCTGAGTTACTAACATTGCACCATCGGTCGGTAAAAAGAGAGGTCGGTAATTTTTAGGTTTTTTTCTGTGCTAAGTAGGTAAAACATTGAGGTTCGTAACAGAGATTCCTGATAAGTTAACACTATAAGGTTCTGTTCCATGCTAAGTTAACATTGATCGGTAAAACAGTTTATTACCATTAGACGGTAAAACATGGAGACCCGAAACTGTTTTTATTATTATTTGACTATTTGTAGGTAAGGTAGAAAGCAATAAATGACGGGACTGCCTACCGAGGAGAAGCATGGACACGTTTATTGCAACTTACAGTGCTTTGTAGAGTAGACGATATGTGAGTGGGCTAGCGAGTCTAGGTGGAAACGTCGGGCCTTGGTGAGGACCGCCGTTTAAAAAGCAACAGATATTCGTCCTGGAGGCGTCGCAGCTTGACGGTGGATGAGGAACACACACAGCGGAACGGACGAGAGAACAAACACCGCGAATCGAGCGAGATATAAAAGCAGCGTCTGCCAAGGTGATCGGATTAAAACTGAGGGGTCGGTCGACTCACGCTTAAAGCCTCGGGACCCCTCGGGTGAGTCTACCCAATGTCGGACATGACCTAGCTACCTCTTTGTGCAGGGCTGTGCAGTTACCCTTCCCACACGTAACAACTGTGTTACATCCTCCCACCCACGCGGGGGTTTAGATGTATACTTTTAATTTCTTCCAGTTCTCGGTCAACATCTGCTATCGTCTGGTCATCTATATTCATTTCAATTTCGTATTCGCATATTTCGATTTTTATTAGGTCTTGTATTTTGTTACTGATCTGTTCCCAAGCTCCCTGTATGTAATATTGTTAGTTGGAGTCTGGGGTTGTGTAATTATGTTTAAATCTGTATGGTCTGTTGTTACTCAGTTATTAAGTACTAGTAATCATAACAACAAGGAAGTGTAATATGAGGAGAATAGAAAAATGTTTATTTTCTATTGTTATCCCTCGTTACTTTAATCCTTTTTTATTTTCATGCTGATTTAGTATATGAAGATGAAGGTTTTCACTCCTTCGTTTCTTTTCTGTTTAAAAGTTCGCCACTCTTCTTCGATGGCTCTCCCTTCTTCTTCCCTCTTTGATTCTGTGTTCTTCTGCTTTTCTTCTTGTTTCTTCTTCCATTCTGGGTTCCTCAGCCTCCCTTCTTCATCTCATTGTATTCTCCCAAAAGAGTCTTTTATCTCGTTCACGGTTTATTTCCCGTCCCTTAATCTGGTTCGCCACCATTTTTTTAAGGGTTTCAAGTTCTTTTTTGAATTCTTCGTTAAGTATTTGATTGTATGTAGGTTTCTGTTCTTGAGGTTTTTCTTCATCTTTTAGTTTTGATGGGGGTTTACAATCCAGTAGGCCACCCACTGTCCCTTCTTCTTGTTTCTCGTCAGTTTGGCTGACGGTTGATTCATGCTGTGGTGGTTCTTTTGGTCGATTCATTGTCCTATTCTGTAGGTTATTTGTGTATTTCAGTATCTGCCGTACGTGGCGGTGGGGATCGTATTTGAAGTTTTTTCCTGGGACTTCCTGTCTTCTCATTTTTTACGAATTAAGGGCTTGGCAGTTTTCTGCGGGTTTCATCAAATTGATTTCAAAGATGTGGTTTTGACACAGTTTGCATTTTGGGATTTCCATTTTCTTTAGGAGAAATATGTCCGTCGTCTGAGTTTACCCCTACATAATAAAATGAAGTCAGTTTTGAGATTTGTATGTAATGCATGTGTTTGTTTGAGTTTTTAAGTTAGTCTATATTGTTTGTGTTATTGATCGTTTGGCATTTTTCCATTATTTACATTTAGAATTCCTAATTTAAAATCGTTAATATTCCATTGCCTTTGCCTTGCCAATCCCTTTAACGGGTTTCGTATTGGTCATACAATTTGCCTGACTTTTTATCTGCCTTATTAGAAACTTTATGATCTTTTTTAGAACCCTGTGCCTTTATTTTAAATTCTAACGGTCTTCTTCTCAAATTTTAGTAGTTAGTCTGTTTATCGTTTGCCTAATCTAAGTTTTTCTGGACTTTATCTTTTATTACTTGTAACCTTCTCAATCTATCCGTCCATTTATCTACACTTTAATATTCTATCTCGCTATCGTTGTCTATGTTTTTTATGAGAGATTGGATCGGTTTCAATTCACGACCTAAATTTAAGAATGCTGGAGTACATTGTGTCAACGAATTTTTGCTAGTATTTATCGCGAACTGCAAATCGTCTGTGTTCGTCCCAGGTAAAATGATCGTTATCTGAGTAAGTGTTCATAATTTGTTTGATTACTCTATTATAACGTTCTGTCGAATTTGCCTGGAGGTAGTATTTTGGCGTTTTCGGGTGCCTAAAACCGAATTTTTCTGTTAGGTCTTTTAGTGTATTATTTACGAATTCCGTGCCATTATCGGTGTGGAGAATCCTAGGTGTTCCCCAATGCGAAATAACATGTTTTTGGAATTCCGACTCTATTATCTCGCTAGCTTTTTTGATTGGAATTATTTCGACCCATTTCATAAAAATATCTACAAAAACTAATGAGTATTGATTTTTTCTGTTTTTGGAAATCGGTAATGGACCCATGATATCTGCAGCCATCATGGTCCATGGTTCTTCAGCAATTCTTTTTCCCATTAGCCTTACTTTCAGTTGGTTACTCGGTTTGGTTCTCTGACATATTTCACAGTTTGTTACGCATTTTATTATTTTGGAATACATCCCTGGCCAGAAGTAGCAGAAATTCTCGGGTGCGTTTTTTCGGAACCTAAATGTCCTGCCTGTTTGTCGTCATGGCTTTCTTTTAACACCTGTATTCGTCGTTCTTTAGGTATGACAAGTTTCCATGGGTTAGAGTCTAGTAAAAGAGTAGACTTAAGGGGATCAGTTCTGTACAAATAGAGATGCAAATCTCTGATTCGCCATTTTTCTTATTCTTCCGGTCTTTTTTTAAGTTGTTGTTGCCAGTCTCTGCTTTTGGTTTTTCTACTGTACAAGCTAACGCAAATACTATTGGTTTTGCTGATCCTCTTGATCTCGAAAGTGCGTCAGGAACGAAATTCGAGCTACCTTTACGATATATGACTTCGTAGTCATATTCTAAGAGTTTCAATGCCCATCTGGCTAATCGACCGGTGGGCTTCTTTATGTTATGAGAACACTTTAGTGCTAAGTAATCCGAGATTAATTTAAAACTATAACAGCTATAGCTAGGCATTCTTTTTCGGATGCCGAGTAACGAGATTCTGCGCTGTTTAAGTTTCGAGTTGAAAGGGTTGGGTAAAATCTGGACAGATTAATATTGTTGCTGATGTTAATAAGTCTGTAATTTTTTAGAAAGCCTTATCTATTATTTCAGCAAACTATCTAGCAAATTTAGCTATCATAATCTAGTGATTGGACTAGGATACCCTTAACTTGCTCGCGGAGGGATTAAGTGGCCACTATACTATCCCGATTTGAACCCCTGTGACTTTTTCTTGGGGGTTACATTAAAAATCACTGTTACTCCGAAAATCCAATAACAGCAGAGGAGTTAATGAAAGCTATAAAAAAACTGTAATTCGTATTTCTGATGAAATCTTGGGTAAAATTTTGTATAGCTTTTGAAAAAGAATTGATTGCTGCTCGAGTGGTGATGCTAAGCACTTCGAAAATATTTATCATTAAATTTACCGATTTAAAATAATGTGAAATAAGTGTATTAAAATATTAATAATCATAATAAATGTATGTGTGAGAAAACGTGAAAATGCCTTCTTTTAAAAGCAATTTGAAGCATCTTGATACCTGCATGCATTTCAAAATAATAGCCGATTAGTTTCAGCAACTTGCCGTGTGATAACCGTAGTTCTGTTTTTAGTTTGTCTTGCACTCTCTGTTGCTTCTGTTTCGCCAAAAGAACTTAAATCTAGATTATGCCCAAAAAATTTATTATTAATGGAGTCGAAGCCTCTATTGGTATATCTTGTTTCAGGTTGAGGAAGGATATTGTGTGGTGTTTTGTCGATGCTTTGCGTCTCGGCTGTAAGGTCCAGTCTGACTTGCCTATCGAATTTGCTTCCGACGGTTGGGATTGGTGTACTAGTTTTCCGAAAGTCCTTACCACGAATTAATGATCTGTTAATTGTCTTAGGAATGGTTCCCGTATTTTTGGTTACGATTGAGACCTGATTCCAAATTGTTGGTCTGATTGTAGCGTTATCTGTATATAAATTGAGAATTGGAAATGCAGTGGCACCTTCCAAGTCCAGGCTATCATGATCGCTGTTTAAATTTGTTAGGTTAGTCGTTATGTTTTTGATTTTATCTCACCCCAGTTTCATTCAGTTTTAATTGATTTTAAATTCGTACAAATATGAAACCCTATAATACATTCTTATAAGACGTTTCTATTTCGTTTTGATTTCGATTAGAATACTCGAGTTTATTTAGGAATAACCCAACTAAGATTATAATTTGATGTTAACTTGTCGGAAACTTCAAAAATGTGTTTATTTTTCTCCTAAGACCCTTTATATATATCTTTAAAATATTTTTCATAAGGACAACCGCAGGATTTCGCCGGGATCGGGTGCTAATCTGAAAATTTGCACCCGATCCCAACGAAATCACGGTAAAATTTCAGCCATAACCATGTCTCACTACCGTGAGATTGGTAGTTACGGTCTGTGACGGAATCAATAAGGCGCTCCGGCAAAAGTCTCGTACACCCTGAGGACACGAAGCGACCCAAGGACGACCGCCTTCTGCATTTTCCCCGCAAGAGTTTTAGTATATTGTTTACAAGCAGGGATGCTTTTTAGGTTATTAACCAGCGAAAGCTTGGTACCTCTAAGAGCGCCGATGATAAGGACGATTATTTAACCAGAATATTTCGGGTACGAACATGGTTCGCTTCTCGAAGTCAAGGACAACTATGTCAGGCCTCGAGAGTGCAACAGAAACAATTGTCGAGAATATAAAATTCCAGTATGTGCGGCACTTTTCATTCTCGACTCTATTTCCCTAGGAGCGTTTAGCGGAGCGCTATCAAGGTTAATGCCGTAAGAGTGACAGAGATGGTAATAAAGCACTCTTAGTGCCGCGATGTGCCTTTGGATGTAGGTCGTTCCCGCATGAATTGGACAACTAGATAGTATGTGTCCTAGATGCTCGGGGTGTGCATGGCACGCCCTGCAGCTATCATCGGGAATGTCT
>JAAAKG020202573.1:0-23391 GCA_010014905.2 Druon quercuslanigerum
TACGTCGGGCGTTCGCTAGCCGAATCAAGCTGGTCCCAAGAAAATTGAACTGCCACAGTTCCATTTTCGGACCGATACGCGTCCTGTCTACGCGGATGACATTGATTCCAGGTTACTTGGTACCCCCCTGAACCCGGATTTTTTTCCGTGTAGAAATGTTGTCTCGATACTGGTACGTCGGGCGTTCGCTAGCCAAGTCAAGCTGGTCCCAAGATAATTGAACTACCGTTGTTCCATTTTCATACTGATACAGGTACATTATGAGACTTCAACATTAAAGTTAAAAGTTAAAAAAATAATTCTTAAATTAATTCCTTAACTATAAATTAACATCCTCAGTTAAATAATTTGCTATAAAAGATGTCAAAAATAATAAGAATTACATTTGATATGTTATAGCTTTTTTAGATAGATGGTCGGAAATCATGACGTAATAGATTTTTTTAAATACTTAAAAATATTTGGTTGGTACATATTTGATAAATTAGATTTTAACATTCGCACCTTAAAATTGACTACAAAATAGGACACATGACTCAATTACTTTTTGATAATACTAAGCAAATTCGCGAAATACATACAATCTTACAAATAAATCAAACAGATAAAAAATTTCACTGAACATATTTTTTAAACTCCGAACAATTTTCTGTATCTATATTATTTATTTTTGCCAGTGACCTTTTTACTGCCAAATATACTGCCGAATGTAACAAAATGTGAAGATGCGTTCACCTCAATTCAGTCAAGCTTAAATATGTATATATATATTTTTTAAATTTTACTTACCGATTACAGATTCATTACGTAGATAGATAAAAGTGTTGGACAAGATTTTTAAATTCTCAATTTAATGAGAAGATATTGCTTTTATGTAAAATTTGAATTTGTCGGTTTTCATCAAATTTCAACGTTTTGAGACCCCCTGAGTCAGAAAAAACGGTTTACACGAAGTTGTCTGTCTGGCAGTCTGTAGTATCTAATAAGAAAGATAACTTTCAAAAGATTAAACAGATTGGATTGTGCCTTGACGCACTTTTTTAAGGCCTAAAACAAAAGAACAAGCTCGTTAACCAGCTATTTTGGATGTAAATTCAAAAAGTTCAGAGTTCGTTAGTTAGTTTATCAAAAACGAACAAAAACAAAAAAAAAAGTTGAAAATCCAAATTTTGATTGTACAAAAAAAATGAACAATAAACATTTTCATTTTGCGGTCACACTATGCAAAATACAAAAAAATTAATCGAGAAAAATTGTGTTTCCAAAAAATGTCTACAAATTTTTAAAAAATTACTTTTTTATAGGACACGTAGTTTTTGTTTTATTCGTAAAAAGAAACATTAAAAATGAAAAATTTCATTTTTAGACGAACGACACAATCTATGACAAGAAATAACCAAAAAAAATTGTTCATCCAAAAGAGAACTACAAAATTTTTACTGATAATTCTTTTTATTTCGTGCATAGTCTTTGTTTTATTTATAAAAAACAACATTAAAAATATAAAAAAATTAAATTATCTATGCAAATGGTCGGATATGGTTTTCATTACCATTTCACATAGTAATGATCGAATTTCTAAGATCGAATTTCCTCAAAAGAGAATGATATAAAGCCATTGACCGTTCCATTCTGAATGGCACGAAGCATTTTTCATATGTGGAATCAGATTACTGACTTATGTGCCAAATGTCACAAATTGTAAATTTTGTCAGCTAATTAAAAATGGTGTCGCTCGGACTATTAAAACGTGTAAATTGTAAATAAAAATGTTAATGTTCCTAGTTCCTATATAGGTTGGAAGCCACAAATTCGCGCAGCAGGTTTTACTATCTTGAATCATAAAATTCATTACGAAGTAAAAATAATTATTTTTGTGAATAACACCGATTACGTCCTGGTGACAAGTCATTGGTGAGAATACCATGCATGTTTCTTAAGGAACTGTGGTTTCGGTTAATTTGGTTAAATTTGCTATGTGTTTTGTATCTCAATGTGCTGAACAAATATGGGTGCAAAGCAGATGAGGCCCGCTGAAGTCAGTATCACCGGGTATTGGCTCTCTTAAAAACTAAGGTTTATTGTAAAATTTTTGACCAGAGGCTTGTTATTCAGCTCAAATATAAGAAGTATTTACAACCTTGACATCAAGGTCAAGGTCAAAGGAATATCTCAAGGTCAAATCGGTTTTTTCAACAGCAGCCCCATTTTTACGACGCCGTAAATGAAAAGATCGTAGACACATCCGAATATGAGCTTGGCACCGATCTTTAGATCAAATGTTAAGGTTCGTTTAAGGTCAAAGTTTATTTAAACTGTAATTTATTGTTTTTAAATACGGAGTTAATTATCTTTTAACTATTTTCTATACACTTTTTCTCTTCAATCAAGTTTGACCTGGTCAAGACCGGTTCATACTAACTTTTGACCTTGACCTTGATATCAAGGTCCCAAATACTCCTTGTATACTTTGCGCCCATGGAGACATTTGTTCAGGATGCTGAGATACAAAACATATAGCGAATTCAACCAAATTAACCAAAACCACGTTTCCTTAAGAAATGTTTAATACTTTCTTATTCAGTATCATGTTTTCAGGGAAAAGGTAAAAATTTCAAAGTGTACTTTCAGAGCTGAAATTATTTATAGATGGGGTCCGTTGCGCTTTTTTCAAGTTACAATGTGCGCAAAAATTTCACAGGGTCTTTTGATTAAATCGGATGAAAGTTTGGTTTTCCGATGCTTCAAGGATTTTCATGAAAGTCCTGAAAAGATTATTTCACCGAAATGTACATACGATTTTGAATATCCTAAATTAACTAAGAGAATTAGGAGAACAGATTCAAGAATCTTCATCAAAATTACTAAGAAAAGCTCAAATTCTTTAGATTTTTTCACATACAATTTCTCAATATAACCTGAATCAAGAAAATTAACAATAATCAGAATTTATATAGTGTTGTCTTACTAAATTAGTCTCTATCTATTAAAAATACTCCAAATAGTGCTCATTTGAGATTAAATCTAATTATTTATTATATTATTTTAATAAGGGTACTCTATCTTTTCTTTCCTGAGATAAGTGAGTGCATCTTTTAATCGTTAATCGAGATGTCAATTACTAGGATTTGTGGTGTACACTAGACAGCAAGATTGCAAGATTATATGCGATTGAAAAGATTGCTTATAAATGTGTCTGAAAAATTTTGCATAAAGTTGCTAAAGATTTAACATTTTATACATTTTTTCAATAAATAATAGAAAAAGATTGAGAGAATTATCTTGAAATGTAGAGAAACTACAAAGGAACGATTTGTAGTAAATGGCCCATAATATTATATAATAGTACACACAAATAGCGATTCCGCACAATTAAAGTTTACGCAAAAAATTGGTAAATTCCCTTCATGTGTCTAAAATTATTTAAAATTACATGCAAATCCATCCATTAGAATTGTTTGAAATTAGTTTAAATATATTAATATCTTCGAAATCTGTTAAAATTTGTAGAATTCCATTGAGTTCTCTAGAAATCTGTAGAAATCCCTTGCAATTTGTAAAATTCCCTCAAATCTTTTAAATAATTGGAGGTCTTATTAAACTCCTTAAATCTTGTGGAATTATTTGACATTCCTTGAAAAATAATTTATCTTTGCAAATTACTTATTTCGTTTTTTAATCATTCAAAATCTTTGAAATGCTTCGAAGTTTGTTTAATTCCTTTATTAGCACTTGAATTTGTTTGAATCCATAGAAATCCTTTGAAATAAAATTTATTTTTTCCCTAAAGTTCTCTCGAAATTAGTTTTTATTCTCTAGAGATTAAATTAAAATCTTTAGAAATCGTGATAATCCATTTAAATAAGTAGAAATTTCAAATAGAAAGGTACATCAATTAAACGTATGAATCAAAGTTATAAAAAGCCAACGTTAAAATCTCTAGAAAGCATTGAACTCCCTTGAAATCCTTGGAGATTCAATCAAATTCTTTAAACATTGTGAAAGTCCTTGAAATACCTTAAAATCCCTTGAAATCTTGGTAATTATTAGGAATAAATTGAAATTTTATTATCCAGAATTTAGTGCTTTATACATATCATTTGAAATCTTCTGAATATAAATTAAGGGAGTGTCTACACGGACCGAAAAAATACGGCTATGCGTACCGAAATTTTGGTACAAATAGCCCCTTTCCCAGCTTCTCCTATTCACAATTACAAAACTCGGAGATTTGTACCAAAATTTTGATACACGTAGCCATGGCTGTAAATTAAATCAAACTTATTAATTAATATGCACAAAGAAGGAGTTTAAATCGCTAGAGATCTTTAAACTTCTTTGAAATCCTTGAAAATTCAATAAAATCCTTTAAATCTTGTAAACTTCCTCAAAACTTCATTTAGTTGATAAAGTTTCTTAGAATTTTCTTGAAATCTTTTCTATGGAAATCGTAGAAGTACATTAAAAAAAAGCAAAAATTATTTGAACAAACTTGGAAATAAATTAAATAAAATTTATTCACTGAAGTTCTCTAAAAACCTGTTCAAATCCCCAGAAATCTCTGGAATCGCTCACAATTTCTTGAAATTTCATTTCCTTTAACTTATTTTTCAAATCTCTCCAAAAATCTTTAGAAATCTTTGGAAATCATACAAAGTTCTTTCAAAATGCCCAGAAATATTTCGTTTTAAAATCGTAAGGATCCATCAAAATATGTAGAAATTATTTAAAATCCCTTAAATATTTTAATTAAATTAAATTTATTCATTAAATTTCTCTCTTCAAAAAAAAAGTTTAAATCCTTAGAAATCTTTGACCTCCCTTGAAATCCTTGAAGGTTCAATAGAATCCTTTAAATCTTGTTAAATTCCTTAAAAATACCTTAAAATTCCTTTCATTTTAATTTGATTTATTTTCCAAAGTTTTCTCTAAACCTTTTGAAATCTTGGAAAATCCTACAAAATTCTTCGAAATACATTGAAATATTTTAAATCTCTTAAGTTTTTTGCAAATCTCTTCAAATCCCTTAAAATCTTTTCGTTGAAGACCGTAAAATGCGGTACGCGATTACGGAGTCAATTATATTGCGCAATAGAGTGCCATCCAATTGGAAACGGTTACGGCGCCTTGACTGTTTACGTATCGAGACACCCGGTTTCAGTCCAAGGCTATTTGAAGGCAACCCCCTCCACTGGACTGAAAGCGGAAGTTTTGTATACTAAACACTGCCGGTAGGTAGGGAGGGGAGCATACAGAATTTGACATCACACATGGAGAATATGAATGTCAAAATACTGTCAAAAATTAAAAATACTTTTCTAAAATTCCTAAACGGTAATAGAAGTATTAGTCATCACGACGGAAAGGAGTGTATGGTATTTGTATCTGCTTGGTATGGTTTACTCTGCGTGTGCGTATATTTGAATCTGATGAAAAATAGGTGAAAAAGTGTTTTTGAATATGTCTCATGTACATAAACAGCCTGTTAGTTTTAAAATTAGTTTCTGCGAAAAACACAGAAAAAACTAGGAGTATATTTTGTTGCATGTCATTTTGTGTCTTCACCTGCTGATATAGGTGGAAGATAAATATTACCCTTAGTAAGAACTAAACTGTCAAATATTACCTGTTTGTAACGGTAAACAGTAAAAATTACCGTGAGTTGGAAGTAACTCATTATTTCTTGCAATGATAACACCTTAGTGTTTACAAGCTATAAAGACAAAAAAGGCAAGTATTTACGTTCACAACGGATATAGCCTTTTGAATGCAACGTTTCCGCCGTAAAACTATCAACCAAAGATGAGGAAAAACTAACTCAGTTATTGTTATTCAGTGAGGCTGAGACTAAATCTAATTATATATTATAATATTTTAATAAGAGTACTCTATCTTTTCAGCTGCAAACGTCGTGTGTAAAAATCGAGTGAAAAGACAAAAGTCGAAAGTTTTCAATTCTAAATTTTCCAAATTTATGAAATTTGAAATGCATATCATTAAACTGACAGCATTTTGAATTTACAGTTGTGGAAAGACCTTTAAATTATAGAATTTTCTTTCGACCAACTAAAAAAACAATAGACATTGGAATTATTCTTTATATGTCCATGAGAGACTAAAATATACCTAATAAACAGTAGTCACTGTTTCTCAAAATACATTGCATTATCTCGTTCACTAATAACATAGCTTATTTTTCTGCCATTTTAAATATTACAAAAGCTAATAATTATAGCGAAATTACAGGAAATTACCTAAAGTTATAATTATATATTTTTAATTTTATTACTTGGTGAATGTGCCTAATAAACGATGAACTTTTTTTAGTAATAAATTTCATTAGAGTGTCTACATCTAGCGTAAAACTGCGTTTAATTGTACCGTAATGTCGGTATAAATATCGCCTTTACCAGGTCCTGCTATTCGTGTCGAAAAAATTCGGCTATAATATATAATTTTATCTAGTTGATATGATACAAGATAAAAAGAGTTAATTCTAGACTGTTAGAATTGTAATTTATTACTCTTTTTTAAACCGCTTTTGATTAAAAATAATCGGCATGATAAGAAAATAATATATAAAAAGTATGTTCAAACTGTCTTATCATTATCAGCTCTTACACAAGTGCATTACTCTACAAAGGTTACTTGCAACAAAATTATATCCATTCTCTCCTTTTCCATTCACCGAGCGGCAACGATCTATAGAACGATCGTAATCTTTGAAAACGATTAGAATGTATGTCCAATGTTTTACAAGGCCTCTAAACAAAACTCTAAATATTATTTATAAATTATAAATCCTTGTATTAATTTTTTGGTCTAGCGACGATTGATAACGATTGTTTCATGTCATTCTTAAAATATGTGGCTTAATCTTTGAATCGAATACAAATACATTAAGAATTTATTTTTATTATTCAGAATAAAGTAAAAAATTACTAGTTATCTTTTTTTATATCCAAAGTAGTTTTTAATCTTTTAACCAAATTTAATAACCAATGTATATTTAAACTATATCGCACTCTAAAGACTTCGTTTCTTTAGAAAAATGGATAAAAAATTTATTGGAAATAAATAATATGTGCGATATGTTAACACCTGAGGAAAAATGTTAATTTTTCAAATCAATTATATAAACAAATACAAATTGATATACAAATATAGTGTAAATATTGAAAAAATTCTACAGCAGAAGCACAAGTACTGCAGCTAATACAACCATTCTCATAGAAATTTGAATTGTTTAAAGATACGTTTGCTCACTCTTAAAAAATAACACGTACTTTTTAAAATAAAATTGTTTCTAAAAAACAGTTATGAGTCATTGACAAAATGACATAAAGGTGTATGGCTAAGTTATTAAGTTTTAAGTCCGCTAAAAAATAAATGAAATCTGCTCGTTGCAAATTGACGGATATCTGTATTATTTTATAAAATTTATTGAATTCAATAACAAATTATATCATCCGACATAGTCTCATAATAACTATGGTGCTTTTTGAGGCATTGATAGTCGATTTCGTAACGAAAAATTGTGGAAAAGTAGTTAAGTTGTGAATTTGTTTATAAAATAAAAAATAATTGTTGGTTGGTAAAGTATACGAAGAGAAAGATTTTCCCAAGTAATTAAAAATTGATTACGTTGAAAAAACTGAATCTGTTGCTTTAAAAATAACGAAAATTTGTATGTTTTGTTTTGTATGTTGTAACCTACTGGATATTATTTTGAAGAAGTGTCTTTACTGTTTTCATGATGTTTTACATAAATATAAGTAGTTGCAAAAAGATGGGACCGTTTATACAAAAGAAAATTATTTTAACTTTGTTATTGAAGAAAAAAAAAAGAAAAAAGAAATTTTTAATTCCACTATCATAATTATCTTCAAAATTTAGTTACACAATATGATATGTGAATCTTATCTCGTAATTTATAATTTGCATAAAAAAAAAACACTTTTTGTGTTCTTTTCCTGAATTTTCAAGAAGATTCTGATATATTTTAGAATATTCTAAAGTCCCGAATGTTCCATGTAGATCGTTCTAGAAATTTTTTAACTTTTCTAGAATGTTCTGAAATGTTCTGAACTTTTTTTCAATAATCCGTGATGTTTCATAATTTTTCTAGAATAGTCCAGAAATAATCTAATTCATTGTATCACAAAATTTCAGACGTTTTAGTATTTTTCTGGAATATTTTATAATGTTCCAGAATTTTTCTGCAATCATTTAAATGGTTCCAGATTGTTAGTAGTTTAATAAGTTAAATTTTCTTTATATTTAATATTATTCTTAATAATTTGTTTTATTTAATTTTGTAATCAATTTTAATCATTTACTTTATGTAATTCGTTAGGCTACTATTAAAGATTTATGTAACAAGATACAGAGAATTGAATTCAGACCAAGTTTAAATTTGATACAGAGAAAGTCCAATATTTAATTACGAGGGCATTTGAGGATATTTGATAAGACGCATTTCTAAATCTCCTGTATCCAATTTAACAAAAATGTTGCGAGTCTCGATCAGAAAGCTAGAAACAATTTTATACAATTAAATAAAACAAAAATAGTTTAATTAATTCTTTATTTCAAAAGTACTGAATAAATTCGAATCAATGTACTATTTACTATCGGTCTCTCAGGAAATGTACAATGGTTAAGATAATCAAAGGAACTTCACTGATTTGTAGTAAAATTTAACTGATTCCATTTAGTCCAGACATCTAGAACTTTTTTTTACCGTATTAAGTAGGTAAACGTCGTAGCTACGACACTTTCCGAAGTATAAAAAAAATGTTACAACAGCAAAATTAAACGAGACAAAATTATAAGAAAGTTACAAACAAAACTTAAAATTACTTAAAATTCTGAAGCTTAATTCTGTACACTTTTTTAATTTTTCGATGAAAAAGCCACTCATTGTTTCACCTTTGTTTAAATACTGAACTGCGCAATAGACATTTTGTGCATATTGTATATAATTTTGTTGAAAATCAATGTTATTGGCTGAAGATTTAACTATTTTGTTACAAAATCATCAGCTTTGGTTGAAGTTAACTGGTTGAAAATTAGTTTTCTATGTTTATGTTAAAAATGTCAAAAATTTATAAACTAACCATCGCAGAGAAAACAATAATTGTTAATTGTTAATAATAATTTAAGAATTTTCAAACAATTTCCTTATGAAATTATTCAATAAATTCAAAAAAATAATTAAATTAAATTAAATTAAATAATTAAAATTAATGATTGACTGATAACTTACTTAGTATCAGAATTTATATAATAATAATATTTATTTCCAAACTAAAAAAAATGTTTGTAAGCATACAGCCAATAATACATATGATTATATAAATATATGGTTCGAACAACATTATTTAATTTGCATAATTTTTTTTGTAGACTTTTTTACATTTTTGTTAAGTTCAAAATTTGTTTGTCTACAGAATATTTTTTGATCGCGTTTCTTGTTCGAAAATAATCGACACTTATTTTTTATTTTAATGTGATACTCGAAAATATCGAGATATTATTTTTCAAAAGGTTGTCATCGAGAAAAAACATTCGTTTTCAATCGCTCACTGTAAAAAAAGTTTTCAATAGAAAAAATTATTCTTGTACTAAAAATACGCATTCACCCACAAGCTTTGCAAAATCGTATAACATATACCTCCTGTTGTTTTTTTTCACAATAATATAGTGTATTTTTATTAACAATCTTATTCATTTTGAACTTAGAACATTTTTCTCCCGTTTTTTTTACCTTAAAATCTTTGTTTAAGATTCTCAATTGAGCGCTCCGATTTCAGAATGGGACATAACTCGGTAAAGTTGGTGAGAGGTTGGTCCCTGGCCACTAAAAATCAAAATTTGAACATTTTTTTTTTGCACATTGCATTCTTATAGAAAATTAGATGGCTCATCTTTTTTCCTCTAGCAAAAAAGTTTAATCTATTATAGTTTTCGAGATTTCGTCGTTACATTTACAGTTTTTGGAATTTTTTGATGAAATTTGGAGACAATACTCTCCAAAGTATCCTTAGAACGATTATATGAGCGAAAAGTATGTATCATTATTTATAACAAAATAAAAAATTGTTTTCTAGGCCATTCCGAATTCAATTCCTTATAATCTTCGATCGCTTCGTTTATCGAGCGAAGTTTGAGCAAATAAAAACTTTCTGTGGAGAAGCTATTCAAAAAACTATAAGGAAGTTTTCTGTGAAAACCTTTTTTAAAAAAACTGAATGGGTAAAAAAACTGCGAATGCAAAACTTGGAGCGCACGAACTAAATTTCTGTAGGCGACAGGCATACGGGCGAACTCAAATGTAGGTACACAGATGAATAATTCGAAAGTTCAGAATAATATGAAAAGTATCCAATTATGATATATTCAAAAAGTTTGAATACTGAAGTGCGTTTTCTAGCACGAAGAGTGCCCTGTGATTTTTTTCCATTTCGAAAAAAGAGAATTCCTTCCACTATGAATTTCACGAAATATTATTTAACTCGCGGAACGATATGTATATTGTGGTATCAAAAAGCACAATGATCTATTTAATGCTACAGAAACTGCAACTATTATGATGCTAAAAGAGCTAAAACGACATTTGAAGGTCATCTAATATAACTCCAGGTATTCCATTGTTTATATTTTTATTCCTTCGCTAGCTGTACTGCGAGTGGTTCCGTCCGTCTAATAAACATGGATTGTTACGAATCTTGCGCTCCAAGTGTTACATTCGCCATAATTTACTTATTCAGTTTTTTGAAAAGAGGTTTTCACAGAAAACTTCCTTATAGTTTTCTTAATAGCTTCTCCACAGAAAGTTTCTATTTGCTCAAACTTAGTTCGATAAACGAAGCGATCGAAGATTATGAGGAACTCAATTCGGAAGGGCCTAGAAAACAATTTTTTATTTTGTTATAACTAATGATATACACTTATCGCTCATATAATCGTTCTAAGGATATATTTGAGAGCATTGTCTTCATATTTCATCAACAAATTCCAAAAACTGTAGATGTGATGACGAGCGAGAGACCAAAAATTAATTACAAATAGTCTTCAGAAAAAAACATCATTATCATGGTTATCTCGAAAACTATAATAGATTAAACTTTTTTACTAGAGGAAAAGAGATGCGCCATCTAATTTTCTATAAGAATGCATTCTTCAAATATCAAATTTTCCATTTTCGATTTTTAGTTGGCAGGGGCCAACCTCCCTGCAACTTTACCGAGTTATGTCCCATTCTGGAATAGGGGTGCTCAATTATGCAGGGAAAATTTGAGACTGGGCTAACGCTAAAAAGTTACACTTGGAGTTTTAATTATTCCACTCTCAAATTTTTCCTGCATATTTGAGAATCTTGATCAAAAATTTGAATGTAAAAAATCGGGGAAAAAGGTTATGAAAAGCAAACAACAGGAGGTATGTTATACTATTTTGCAAAGCTTGTGGGTGAATGCGTATTTTCAGAAACCAAATTTTGAAAAATCATATCTCCAGATTTTCGAGTATCACGTTAAAAAAAATACGTATCGATTATTTTCGAACACAAAACCCGAAAAAAATGTTTTCTAGAAAAAAAATGTAGTGACCCATTTATTTATATACTAAGTAATTAATCAGTCAATTTTTCCGTCAGTTAATTGAATTATTTAATTAATTTTTTCATTAATTGCATAATTAGGTAATAAATTTGTTTATAAATTCTTTCATTATAAATAATTAAGAATAATTGTTCGCTCTGCGATGATTATTTTATCGAGTTTTTCATTTTTAACATAATAATTAATAATGAATAAATAAAACATACATTGTGTAAAGAGTATTATTTAAATAATGGTTAAAAACTAATGATATTTGAGTGAAAAATGAAAAAAATTTATTTGTAATAAATACATACACAGCCTTCCGAATACAAAGGGTCAAAGTTTTATGGCCATATCTCGCCACTTATAAGAGCTAAAACATTTATATATTTTTTACTTTTATACGCGATTTTATGAACTTTTTTCAACAATATTTTTGGGATGCGTCATCGTAATTTCTAGCAAATTCGAAATTTTAATGAGAACCCTTCAATAAAATATCTTAGCCTTTTTTCATACGAGATGCTTTGACTAAATAAATTATATTTGAATACAAAAAATAATGTTTTAAATTCATTTGTAAATAATTCGTTCAACTTAGAAAACAATTTTTTTGCATAACACAATATATAATCTATCTAATCAAAGGAAAAGTTTAAATTTGAGTTTTAAATTAAACTCTCCTATAAAATTGGACAGTTTATGCTAAGCACAAGATTGATATATTATGTGTAGAGAGCGTAATCGTAAAAAAATGTTCTACTTTAAATTCATGGCAAACAGTGATTCTAATACGTCAAATGAAGGGTGTGGCGATGGCGTAAAAAATGATAAAGTACCACACGCACAATAATAGGGAAATAATTTTTTACCTTTAAATAAGTTAATATTGTTTTCAGTAAATAGAGTCTTAAGCAATCCTAGGAATTCAACTTCTGACCATTTAGATTTAAAAAAGTACAGGACTTGTGAGAACAAATTTATTTATGACAGGGTTATCAAACACGCGCTATGCTAATAATTAAACATTTATTTCTTAAGTTTACTTTTTTTTAAAGTAAAAATAAATATTTATTTCTTAAGTTTACTTTTTTTAAAAGTAAAAATAAATATAATTTTCCTAACATTCTTGAAAGAATTCAAAAAGGTTTTTAAGGTTTTCAATATTTGAATGAAATAATAAAAAAGATTTTCGTAAAAACCCTACCTTTTTTATTTTTTTAAATTTTCTACTAATAAAAGAAAGGCATCTTAGGAGCATCAAGCGAGCTAAACCATTTTTGAGGACAGGATAATTTTTTTCTCTAAAAATGTAGTTTTTGAACTTTTCATAGAACTTTTTGGACATGCAAACTTTTATCTTAAAATTTTTTCTTATCTATCATTGTTTCCAAGAAAAAGAAGAAAATTCGTTTGTAACAAAAAAGAATTCTTCTGATTACAAAAGTTATTTAGCAAGCATCAAACTTACAAGATATCTTCATTATCAAAGTACAAGTTCAAAACAAGAAATTGACAACAAATTTAAAGGTGGGGGGGGGGGCTAAACTATTTTTTTATCCTTTAGAAACTTCTACATATCTCTTAAACTACTTGCATTTTTTCTGCAATTTGTAATCTTGTAAAATAAAAAACTGTTGCTTCAAAATCTTTTCATTTATTTCCAACATCTTAGAAAATTATTCTAAATTAAAAAAATATTTTTCAATTTGTTTTTAAACTCATTTTCCGAAACAGACATCAAACAAAATTTACCAAGAATCTTAATATTTTTTTTGATTCTCTTAAAACGTTTCATAATTCTTAAAAATATTTTTTTCCAAAATCTTGAAAAAAAATCCATTATCTTGAAAACTTCCACATTTTTCCGACATGTTTTGAAATCATTAAAACTTAAAATATTTTTTTTTAATATCACCTAAATCATTCCGAATTCCTCCAGAAAGCGTCTTGTCGGTATCGACCATTCTTTACCGATACCGGTAACTTGAGATATTCTAAGTTTTTGGTTATAATTTTATTTTTCTCATCTCTTTGAAAGAGCTAACAAGTTTGAAAATTATAGCGTGATAGCAACATATTAAGAAAAAGAATTATTTCACATTATTAAAAAATTATTTACGATTAACATTTTATCTTTTATTAATAATGTTTAGAAACAGTTGGAAACAAATGTGATCATGACCTAAAATTACTTATTTGAAAACTTTTATTTACAAGATTTATGGAGCGGAAAATTCGTAATCTTTATGATTAAATAATTAAGCTGAAAACAGGCAGTAAGATTTATATTCACGGCGCAGTGTCGCAACCAATCAGGTTTTCGACAACAACCAATGTACGTAAGAAATCGTTAAAATACTTTCTTAAGATTTTTTCATATAATCCTTTCTCAAAATCCTTAATGTTGAAGCATTAGCTATCGTGTAAATTCATAAGAAATGTATCTAGAATGCGTTGTCCTTCCAGTTGCAATAAAACACAGTTCAATCTTTACTGTAAGGTTTAATGCACTCATGTTCTTGACGTCATTTTGCGGGTGTGTCGTGTACGAACAAAACAAAAAATTACTATAGTTTGTAATAATTACATACAACAAACAATCAAATTTGATTTTCATCAGTTGCAAATTGTAAATAACGAAAAAGAGTACAACCAAGCATTAAATAACAGGAATATAAATGTGTATTCTGTGGATTATTTAATGATTTTATAACTAACAGCTATTTACCAGCGATAATAGACAAGGAACTGATTGAGAGTACACTGGGAATCCCATTAAAGTATTTCCCATTTAATTCGTTCCGAGAATTAATGCGTTGGCTGTTTCTTGGCAAAAGAGAAGCCTGTGGGGTTGAGATGAGGCTTCGTCAGATATGCTTGAATACCAGCAGTAGCATGTAATATTATGTATTCCAATTCAAAAATGAGTAAAGTTTTCAAGCTAACAATTCAATGTTTTAGAAAAAAGTTAGTTTTTAAAACGGAAAAGATCAATTTTCATCCAAAAAAATACTAATTTTCAGCCAGTTTCCTTGAAGTAAAACAGATAATTTTCTGGTAACAATACAGCTGAATCCTCAAATGATAAGATTAATTTTAAACAAAATTGTTGAATTTTGAAGCCAACTAGACGATTTATCTATACAAATTTAGAATTTTTACCGGAGTAATCCACTTGCAATCAGGAGTAATCCAGAGTGATCCAAATAATTTAGTCATTTAAAGAGGTAATTGAAATAGTTTTAAAATATATGCTTTCATGTATGTTGTTAAAATTCCTCTTTTCTGTATAAAATTATTCTTTACGGTTCAAAAATCATGTATTTCGTTAAAAGTTAGTTGTTTCTTTGTTGGAAATAATTTTTGAACTGGCAATTGAACTATTCACTTTTTAGTTGACATTGATCATTTTTAGTTGACAGTTTAACTATTTGGTTTAAAATTTTATATTTTTCATTTAAAATTAAATTATTCTAGGGAAAAGTTGATTCATTTTGTTGAAAACTATTATTTTGCCTTAGTCCCCTTGAAAAAGCGCCATTGCACAGCGACGTTCGCACATGCTCTCTTTGTCGAGGTCGATTTTGTCAAAAATGCTCTGTTTGTTTGTTATTCAAGTTGCAAAATGCAAAAAACCATAATTTTTCATATTTGAGATACCTGTTCTGCATCATTCATTGATATTACCTCAAAAGGGTGAAAAACTGATATATTTACAATCGGTTAACCAATCTTGATAACTTAGATAAAGTTCCTGTAATCCGCTCAATTGTTATAAACAATTTTCTGAACAAAATCCATTTTTTCTGTACATTGAGGCCTGGAAGCTTTTTGCATCACGTTTTTCCCCGCGCACTCCAGTGAAATCAATGTTTCATTAAAATCAAACACTGAAGTATTATGTTTTTGATTGTTATAAGCAAATTTCATAAACAAATTTATTAAATAAACCCCTTTGGACATATAAAATGCACTTTTTCTGCGCAATCATCGGTTTTGACTGCAAAAATTAAAAAATTCTATGACAAAAATGGACAATCAACCATATTTACCATTGTTATAGACAATACTTATTAACAAATGCATTTAACGGTCACTCTTTGATAGAAGAGATCCTTTTTTGCATAATTGATCATTTTATCCCTAATTTAACATTCTGATTGAAGAAACTGACATTTAACAATATTTTAATTGTTGTTAACAATTCTGATCAACAAATGCATTTAAATGTCGCTTTCCCAAATAAACAAATCTCTTTTTTGTTGGAATGTTTATTAGATCATTAAAAATAAAGCTCCTAAGAAAGATACTGACTTCCAACAACATTTCCCATTGTTATAAACAATCTTAATCGATTAATTCGGAAAACCAAATATGCCGGATGAGACGTTTGTATTTGTTTCGGACAGTTTCTTTTATAGATATTACGTGCTGAATGCGGCTCTGTGGCACGCCCAGGTATGTATAGGACTCTCCAGCGCTAAGGTCTCGCATAGCGCTTCTGTCGATGAGCTCAGGATCTTCGGGATGCCATTAAGTTTTTCTCACTTTATATAAACGTTGGCGCTGGTAGGATGATTGAGCCGCGTTGTTCATATATTTTGTGCCAAACAGGTCCGATTGCCCAAATAATCCTATCATTTACGATAGCTGTGAATATCTTATACAGTGTGTTCAGACAAGTAATTGGCCTGTAATTCTTTGGGTCAACTAAGTTGCCCAATTTTGGCAGGAGTACTGTGCGCCCTTCCACCAACCACTCCTGAATTTGCTCTTCCGACTTCAAATATGAGGTATAAATACGGGTCAGATGGTAGTGGGTTGAAAGAAACTTCTTCCACGAGATGGTCGTGATACCATCTCGTCCCAGAGCGCAATAGTTCTTCATACTCTCAATACTTTTTTCACTTCCTCGGTAGTGATGGTTGGGCATTCTTCCTCAGAAGTTGTTATGAGGGCATCACACCGCTCCTTAAAGCTATTTATGTTCTTTGACTTTTCATCCAGTCTATGTTGCACTTTTAGACTTCTTTCCAAAAGACTTCGACCTTCCCTGGTTTGGGCGGGTGGTCGACAGTAACTGAAAGGTCTTGGAAGAGTCGAGATGGGTCAGAGAGAAACTGTTGGTTTTCTCAGACTCTCTCTCCGCTCTAGACTTCTCTTAGCGACAGATAGTATCCGTATTCTCTCAAAAATATGCTGCCTGATGGTCTGCAGATTTGACTTGTTAAGTGTGTGATAACGGATCAGGAGTTCGCGCGCGAACTTTAGAAACTTTAGCGGTAAAATTGATGCCAGATGTTATGTAGTGAATCACACACTGAATGCGGGACGCGTACTGTCTTGCCTAGCCCATCTTTATAGCGAGTTGATGCATTCGTCTTTTGTTCTTATGATTAACCGTTGTTTTATTTTTACGGTTCGCATCGGCCAAAGCTCTCGCTGCATTATACACACAACAATTGATAGTCCAGAGGTCAGGTTCTCCTGAAAATTGTCCACGAAGCTCTTCATATATTTCAGCCAGATCTTTAGGCTTGGGAGAAACCTGGGTGTTGATGTTTCTCCGGGTCATAAAGCATCGTTCGTTCTGTATCCGATGCCTACCCACGGTTGCTCTTGTCACCTCTCTTTCTCTGCTGGCGGCTTCTTTTGGCTCTGGTAGAATAGACGCTCCCCTTACATAGCCCCTTTTTGGGAGTACTTCGGCATGGTGTCACAGACGTTCATGCGAAAAGTGCGATAACTCTGGGTGTTTCTCGCACCACAGAGCATGCAGTCGTGCCATGTAATTCTCTCGTTCAGAGATTACACTCGCATCGTAGCATTCTAGCAAGTCGTGATTTTGTCGTTCTGTCAACCTAAAAGCCCGAAGACTTCACCGATCCATCGCATTGACTCCATCATCATTGACTCCCCCAGCTCTAGAGTGGTTGCTATCGTTGGCCGATCCATTTTTGGAAGCCCTGCGCGTTCTATTGCTTTGAACCGCACTTACTACAACTATGTTTGGTATTATCATTGTTGTTGCCGCGAGAAGCTAGAGGAAAGGATTCGTCCATTCTTGTAGAGCCCCGCATAGAAGGATAAGGCTGCGTACCCTGAGAGGTTGCCTGGTATTTCAGAGTCACCGTTCTAGACACCTCAACCAGGTGTTATTCAGCTTTCGGCAAGATTTTTCAGACCTCCGTTTAGGGGTTATTTCCTTTAGGACAACCCCTAGACGATTGTCCGCGATTGCCTATTAATTTTTTGTAACCATACTCAGCAGACACCCTTGGTACAGGGACCCTCTATCCGCAATCCGAGGACAAAGTTCACAGGCAAAGTTCATGAATATATCCTAAATAATTGATATCAGTAACTATTATGAACTCATTGGAATCGTTAATTATTAATCCTAATATTTCATACAAAACCTATGGAGTGTAAATAGCAATTAATTACAAATCACGAACAAATTACTATTATTGATTAGATTGTTTATAACATTATGAAGAATTTTCTCCTTACTCTAACCCACTAGAAATTATTTTCAGTTAATTACTTAATTAATTTATGATCGGTTTCAATGAATTTTAAAATCTTAAATGAAATTGTATCACTGCAAAGTTGGTCAAAAAACAGTTTAAACTTTGTTGTTTATATAAACTGAAATATCTACAGTAACTTATTATGCTTGGAAGACTGAGGGGCCATTAGTTCTAGGAAGAACATAAACTCGGCGGCCATAATTTAAGGTTCCAGTGTATTTGATAGCTCAGGTGCTAACTGGTCCGATATATTTCGCATTCGCAGACTTAAAAATATTCTCCGTAAGGAAAGGTTTTGACAACGTCCCCTCCTATGTAAGACAGCATAGAAAAATCGTTCACTTCCCCACCCCCCACCCCGCTCCCAAAATATCTTACAACTAGTTCATTTATGCAAGTTCCCTTAGACCCGGCTTATGGTTCACATGAGTTTGTAGATAATTCGTGGTTTCATATATTTATGATGTCTTAGAATACCATTTGCCCTTAATTATTGATAATTCAACTATAGACTCATAAAAAAATTACACTTCGAAAAAATCCGACAGGCGCGGCTGCTTCCGGGGACTTTCGATTTACGATTCTCATGTGTATCAAGGCCGTCCGCATAGCAATTGCAGTTTTTCAAAGCCAATAATTGTATTCAGATATACTACTGTGCAGACCTGCACGTTCAATGAAGCGTGTTCGAAATATCATGGGAATTCGATCCATGGGTTTCCGTTTCGATTTAGTTATATAGTGATATAAGATCAAACACGTGACAAACGTATTTCGTTAGTATAATATGCAAATCAGATAGAGCCTTGCTCGCGATGACTGATACCAATTTCGCTAATTGGTCAACGCAGAATTAATTTTCAACCAAAAGAGATAAATTTTGAACGAACGTGTTGAGTTTTCAAGATAAAAAATTGAATCTTTTAGAAAATAGTTGACTTTTAAACCCGAAAAGATGAATTTTTAAACAACAACGATAAATTTTAAACAACGAACTTTTAAAAAAAAATGAATTTTCAATACAAAGGGACGAATTTTCTATTCAAAAACACAAATTTTTAACGAAACAGTTGAGTTTTCGAAAAGAAAACGTAATAGTTGATACTACAATCAAAAAATATTTGTCGTTTCAGCTAAAAAACATTTGAATTTAGCAAAAAAGGGTGTTTTTTCAACCAGGAAGATTAATATTCTACCAAAAAAGACTAATTTTCAACCAAATAGTAGAATTTTTGAACTAGGAAAGTTCAATTTTCAATCAAAAATAATATATTTACAGTTTCGATTACAAAAATTAATCCCATTAAAAAAAATTTGTCCGCTGCGCGGGCACATTCTCATCGCTTGAAAATGTATTTATTTCGCGTATTTTCTCTCAAATTTGTGCACATACTTGTTAAAATTAAAGGTCAACGCATCGACACCTGTAATTTTGTGATTGTGAATTCCCTTTTGCTAAAACTCCTACAGATTTAACGAACACATTCTTATCACTTCGCACTCGATTTTGTCCAAAATGTGAACTTTTCTGCATTATACTTTTCTACTTTTCTTCTTTTTTTTATTCAGAGGGTCTCAAAAATGAAAAAAATTTAAAAACGGTGGGAGGGTCTTGTTTAAACCAAATCCAAATCCACCTTCTCTTATGAGAATGTAAAAACCCAGCGAGATGAATTCTCAACTAAACTGGTAAATCTTCACCAAAAAACTAATTTTTTACAAAAGAGTTAAGATTACTAGCAAACGTATAGTTGAATTTTTAACCAAAGAGATAAAATTCCAACTAAACAAGATAAGTTTTTAAATAAATAGTTGATTTTTTAAAGTAAAAAGTATAATTCTTCATTGAAAAGTGGAACAGTTAAATTTGCATTAGAAAAAATTAATTTTTAACCAAAAATAGAACGATTTTTCCTCAACATAGTTAGATTTTGACTCAAGCAAATTAATCTTCAACAACAACAATGAATTTTTAACAAACTAGTCAACTCTGAACTAAGTAGTTTTAATTTATCTTTAAATGAACTTTTAACTACAAATAGTGGGATTTTCTAATTGGGATCTGTTGATAAACGACAAAAACGAAACAAAGGGAAAGTTTCTTAAAAACAGAAGAAAAAAGAATTCTTTAGAAATTGTGTAAAAAGGAAAATAGTATTACAGTTTTTGGCGCGATCCCCTAAGCCCTCAAATTCGTAATGCAGTTAAGGAGCAGCCGCTTACCTGTATATGTATATATTTTAATGGGGTGTAAAAAGTTTGAAGTGTGTTATTTTTCATTATTCCTTTTGTTTTGTGGCAATTTTAAAGTATATATGTTCGAAAATGAATATTATTACCTTTACATGTAAATTTGTCTTCATTTTCAAGTTATATTTGTTTTTATGAAGGTTAAGTATGCTCAAGAAGCGGTTTCTTTAATTCAAAACAAATATTTTTCTGAGTGCACGCAGTGTTGTGTTCATTCTTTATTAAATCCTCAGTAGAACAAGTTACATGCAATTTTTCGGTTAGATATACTGAAAATCTTGATAGAAAAAACCCTCCACAGGTGAACTAGTCTGCAACCGGAATTGAAACTATGCAGCTTCATAGTTTAATGTAGAAAATAGATCATGCTAAAAAATTTTGATAAGATGACAATATACTTTACGAACTAAAGAAGTTCTTGTCAATCCTGCAGAACTCACAAAACCAATGTTCGTATCACAGAGTCTTTTAAAAACACAAAAAGAAATTCAGAAAATAGAAAACAAATTAAAAATACGATAACAGACAGCCTTAAAGTTTTCTCGAAAATAACTGCTCAGATCCGTATAAATCTTTTAAATCCTTGGAGATTCAAGAAAATTCTTGAAATCTTGTGAAAATCTTTTACATTCTTGGCAGTTTTTGAAATCTTTGGAAATTCTTTGGAACCTTTTAAACAATTTTAACTTTCTTATGATATTTTGCAAGATCCGTCCCACCACTTAAGATTTTCTAAATCCGTAATAATCCCTTGAAATAATTTAAATTCCTACGTTAAGTAAATAAACCAATCATCCGTTTGTAGTTTCTAGAATTATGTTTTACATCATTATTTTCTAAAATTATTTTTCTAGAATGGCAAAAAATTATAAGAAATTCATTACACGAAAAAATCAGCATTGAATAAAGAAAATATCGGTACGAGCATGGACGATACAATATTTTCATGATTCAATTCGCATTTTCAAATATTTAATTCATTGTAAATATTTAATTTTTTATTCACTCTGTCGCGCTAATACTACTTAGAGTTCTTTAACGAATAGTTAAAGTCTAATTATGATTACATATTATACTTTTTTGTCTATTACTGATTAATTTGATATCAAACACGAATATGTTTTGATTATTTCACAGATTTAACTTCACTGTATTAGTATATCATTTTGTTTCAATGAAACATTCATTTTGACAATTATAAGAATAGAATATATGAAATGAAAAGGTAGAAATATAGGTTTTTTTTCAAGTAATGTAGAGTTTAAAGAATTTAATCCTACTTTGAATTTTTATTTTTCAAAATAGAATTTCAAAATTTTGTGGCGTCCAATTTATACGGTTGGTAAATAAAATGCATTTGTCGGGGCGTTTATAAAATCTAACGTGCGTAAATACTTGCACAGTCGTAAGTGCGTAACTACTTACCCAGTCGATTTTATAATTCACTCCTGTGAAATTCATGTATCTTTATTTGTATATTTATATATGTATATTTGTATATTTATGTACATACAATTAGTTATAATTCGGAGACCCATTATCACTGACAATTTTCATTTTGGGACCCTTATAACGTGCAGATCTGAGAGTATGGCTCTACAAATTTCACCAAAAAATTAATTTGGCTAAAAATTTGAAACAATTACAAAATATTTTACACAAATTCCTAGATCTAACAAAGGCTTTACACGATTTGAAAGATTTTAAGAAATTCACAAAGAGTTTAATCTATTTAAAGAATTGCACAAATATTTACAATGTTTTCATGTTTTATAATTAATACAGCCGATTTATGAAAGAATTCATAAATTGCTATATTTAACATAGACGTTAGACAAGTCAAAAGATTCCAAAAAATTCAAAAAGAGTTTAATCTATTTTTACTAATTTTTAATTTTAATAATCTTTTAAAAAATTCAGGTGAGATTTCCGAAGACGATTTCATATTTCTTGTGTAAAGTCTAGAAATCCTAATCTAGAAAGCTATCACACATTACGAGAGTATTTACCTTCTTCCGGATTGCATAGACCGGTGCACACGAACTCCGCTCACGGTCAACCACCCTCCGAATAAAAATCTTGAATTCCGCTAGGGTCAAAAGTAGGTAGTTTCTCATCAGCACGAACTCCGATCAAGGGGCTTAAAAGTGCCCCTCTTATTAGAATACATAATTCTGTAACAACACATTCATTTTTAAACAAAAATTTTATTGTATTATTTATACATGCAAATTACAAAGTATATATTTATTATACGAGCCATGTCTATATACACTGTACTCTGTAAAGAATGCGGTGACAATGATTTACTCTACTTAGTTAGATTACAATTTCCTAAGAAATTTGGGCATGCGATGGTGTCCCTCTTCAGTTAATTATTCAGACAATATATGTACACATAATATGATTTGATAGATAATAATATGGTTATTATTATTCAATTATAATAACATTTGTTTATAAATAAGTCAATGTAAAATTCATTTAGCATTAAAACAATTAATATTTATAGTGTTTTTTTGTGTGTAAAAACTCTTCAATAATTAATCAATAGAGAATCAACTAAAAAATACCAAATTTTGGTTCTAAATGTTAAAAAATTCAATTTTACTCAATTCTAAGTATCCCTTCAACCTACTCCAATTGTTTCTAATATGTTTTAATCTTGCAAAAACGAAAAATTTGCTTTAAAATCTTTTATGTTATTTTTCGAAATTTTAGGAAATCAATTTTCAACCAAAAAGATTATCTTTCAACCAATTGCATTTTTGACCAAAAATAAGACACTTTGAACAAAAAATATGACATTTATACAAAATAGATCAATTTTTTCAAACAAATCAGTATTTTTTAACAAAAAAAGTTCATTGCAACCAAAATATTTACGTTTTCGACCAAAGCGATGAATTTTGTGCTTTTTTATGAATTCTTGTAGAAAATAGAAACTACAATAAAATACAATATACAGTAAAATACAAAAAAAGTACAAAATTCGTCCC